>NW_017547177.1:6958-89328 GCF_001854935.1 Bemisia tabaci | reverse complement strand
TTTTTTTTTTTTTTTTTTTTTTTCCCTTCAAAATCGTGTTCCTAGATGTTTTTGTAGACCTATCTGTGAAGGACAAAAAATTTCGTGCATACCACGAGAAATGGCAAAGATTTGAAACCCCCGTGGGGTCAATCTGACCCCACTCAGGCAGACTAGGGTTAAGAGACAAAATTCAAAGTCTAGGTACTGTCGTATAAATGGTGCTGGAATCGTGCTTGGTGCTTCTCACTTTTAAAGAACTTGAACGTCTTTGCTCTACGGTATTTTTATTGAAAAATTGTCTCTAAATTTTAGCTTTATTCACAATGCAAGAATCTTTATTATTTAGTTTTGGATTCCTGATAAATGAGAACAAAATTTGGAGCCACCTTTAAATTATGTAACGCAAAACTTGCGGTTTTTTGACACATTTACTCGCCCTGTAAAGCTACGTAACGGTGTGCTAGACCTCCTTAAAAATTACGTAACACTTGCCCGGACCTCCCCCTCCCTCACTTCGATAAAAAATAATCCAAATATCACTTTACTGCGCGACCCGATGCTCTGATTTTGATTTTTGAGCATTTTCCTAAAAAAAAAAAAAAAAAAAAAAAAAAAAAAAAAACTTTTTTTGCTCTAGTTGAAGTTTGCAACAGGCCCATAAAGCTCATCTACTCGAACAATATTTTACTTGTTCGTGGGGAAGTTTTGTAATAAGTCCTCAATTGCCCTATTATTTTTTGTTGTATAATTCATGCTCTGCTGCATTTAAAACTTACCTTTAAGCGTTCTTGGTACGGCACTGATTAATTTGCATTTCATCATTGACATGACTCTTAGTTTGTGTTCCACGCAAAAGGCTGAAGAAATCCAATTACTGTCTCCTTGAATGAAAGTTGAATTAATTATACATTTCAGCCCAAAAGTTTATTTGACAGCAAACTGGAAAAGACGCCCTCTCTAAGAAAAGGGAGGAATGAATAGATGTCGCCCGGGAATAAACGAATGAGGTAAAATTTACTTGTGTAAACGAAGCCGGTATTGATATTTGCGTACAAACTGTAAATATTGCCTCAGTCAAAGGGTAATAGGATGCTATTTCTGAAATCCCGAGAGGAAATAAGTCATAATATGACCGGGTGAGAGGTGAAGTAAGTTTCCAGTTAAATGCTCACAACGGCTGCGGGAAAAAATGGAAACTTTTATTCGTACTTACTCAAAGTGATGCCATCAAGAGGTTTTATTAAAATCTCGGTTTGTGTGAGAATTTTGAAATCGATAACTTAGCACTCAAGTCGCTTAATTAGAGATTTGTCAAGTGTTTACGCTCTATCATACAAATCAAGTAGCAGTATCAAATACAACCCCTTAAACACACGTTCTCTCTTAAATACTCGAATTTTCTTTAACTCACTGAGAAAAGATACTTTCACTTCCGAAATGAAATTATTTGCAAAGATTATGAAATGCAAATAGTTCCCCCGGAGAGAAATCGAACCCACGCCAGGTGATACAACACTAAAAACAAATTTTCTTGGGATATTATTTTGACTGGAGGCGTCGTTTCTTTTTTCTTTTAGTTAAATCAGTCTGGATTCAACTAAATATCAAATTTCTTTGAGTTCAGCTTAATTTAAAAAAAAAAAAAAAAAAAAAAAAAAAAAAAAGATTGAGAAACAGCGTTTTACAGTTTTTTTAAACCAAAACAACTGCACGCAACATCCGCACGGATTTAGCTTTAAAAAAAAAAATTGTCGACAAGAAGCGACGCTTTGAGTCAAAATAATAACTCAAGAAAACAATTTTTCGGTGTGTAGTCAACTATTTAACCGTGGTGTTATTGATTCTTTGCTGTTCCCAGATCCAAAGTCCTTTCATATGCCGAACATATGTCTCGGCGCGGCGCTGCGCAGCGCGGCAAGGATATGTGTAAGAAAAAGCAGAGCGCCTTCAATCTTGAATGCACGCAACAGGCATATCCACAAAGCTGGTATAGTTGTATCAAAGCGCCTGCATTATCATCGCATCGCTTTGTGTCCGAGATTTTAGCGAGCCAGCAGTATGAAGACTTGAAAATTATTAATTTTGTTTAACTGAAAATCTAAAAAATAAATAAATTAATTAAACAAAAATATAATTTTTTTCACATTAAACTTGATTTATTCAGAAAAAATAGTAATAAAAATAAAAGTTGATTCTATCCCTGGTCGTCTTTTTAACAACAGACAATTTGCATGCAAATTTTTTATTGATTCATCTGAAAGTGCTTAAATAGCTGATTTCACAGTATTTTTATAATTTTTTTCTGATATGGGAAATGGTATAAAAGTTGATTTAAAAGTGAGAAAACGCACCGGCTAGTGACATCATCTGGCGGCATTTCCCATCTAAACGCATGTATTTTAGTAGATTCAATCATTTTGTCATATCTTCTCCAATAATTGTCCAATTTATGAAACAAGGGTATCCTCGTGTTCAGTTCCTCAGTAGTTTCCACTTAAACACGATATACATCAAATTTTAGACACCTGCAAATTCTCTATTGTATAGCTAATCGATATGGAGTTTTTTTTTTGGGCTAGGTTCAGAAATGTGTGGAGTTCATCATAGGTAGTATACCTATTATAGTTGAAGTGGGCGTATCTCGACTTCTACCTGAGCCGCAGAAAGCATTTGCTCCTACGCAAAACAGGGCTTACGCGTCAATCGGGATACGCGGTGGAGACTGGAGAGGGGGCCGCGGGATCGATGAGGCATCCGCGGAACGCCGAGCATTTTCCGGGGCCAAATCAAACTTAATCCAATTTCGATGAACTTGAACGCTTTCATCGCTAGCGCCGCGCTAATAGCGGCTTGCCTTTCGTCGCCGGAACCTTCACCCTTCTTCGTCGCCCGGAGGTCCTCGAGGCCTAGAATCGGCAACATCGAAGCCGAGGCGTTTTTCCTCTTTGAGGGAACCAAATTTAGGGCGGCTCCCCTCCGAGAATGGCATCCAGAAAAACGAAACCGGAGGAGTAAAACCGAGAGCGGCCTCAACTATTCAGCCGTGATAGCCCAGAGAGCAGTAAGTGCGAAAATGAAGTTTTGAGAAAACGGGCTCAGTAGCCGTTTGACCAAAAAATTTTATTGGAAGAAGCCTCCGTTCTTCGTACACTGAAAAAAAGAGAATACAGCATGAAGGAATGGTAAATTCTACCAATCTTCAAGTCAATTCTGCTAGAGGTATTACCTGTACCAGTATATAGTAACGATTACCTACCTTTCTTCCTGCAGAATTGACTCTGAATTGGATGTATTTCTATCAAGCGGACCTAAGCGCCATAGGGTGAGGAAGTTAGAGGGGGGCTTGGATTGGCGGCGGAATCGGGCGTCCGGCTTATTCCGTCCTATACTCTTAATGCTTTTTCATGGCGCTTAGGTCCGTTTGACAGAACGCGCTATCCGGGATTCTAAATTCCTCAAAAGGAACTCAAATTGGCGCATAGTTCCGTTTGATAGAAATACGTCCAATTGACGCTGTATGAAATACAGCGTGAAGGAATGGTAAATTCTACCAATCTTTTTTTCAGTGTAGCTTTCTAGCTTTCTGGCTCATTTTAAAAACGACGCATGTGCCATTATTTTTCATATGCAGATGGGCATTTTCAAAAATGAACCGGAAATTGTAGTTCCTCATTGCAAACTGCAGTCCCAATAATGTTGATCTCCGAATTCAACTTTTACCTCATCCGATTACATCTCGTAGATTGTTATTGTGGGCTCTTTAAACTGCGGTGATAGCGAAGAGAGCAGTGAGTGCGAAAATGCAGTTTTGACAAAACGGGCTCGAAGCGTCTGACCGGAAAATTCTATTGAAACAAGCCTCTATTTTTTGTCAAATTGCCACTTATCATCTGAGAGACTCCTGGAAGTCGTATAATCAACCCGCTGGTCAGTCATATTTCCACAGTGCAATATCGTCGAAGTTTTGACTCAATTTCGCAACTTTGGAATAGAGTAAAGTTTCATACTGAAACTGGGGAGTTCATTTCCCAACTCTAAATCTAATTTTTGTAAATCCTGTTCCCTTAGAATAGTGTGGACCCAGCACTATTCCGCCATCCTGTCACTCGTAGTGGATAAGTTAGGTAATATTCCGCAGCTGTAATCGCTGGAAGTTGCCGACGATATGAGCGGGCCGGCACACAGTGGACCGAGTCAATAAGAGAGGTCGGACAAAATTCGGAAACTTTAAACGCCTACAACTCCGCCTATACAAATTTTTGAGGTTCTAAAAGTGGTTCCATTGGTTTTCTCGTGAGATTTTTCTGTAAAGCACCCCTTGAAATGTAAAATTTGGAGAGGGAAACATCAAAATTTGCAGTTTTAGTCAGAAATGTCGTGTCCAACCTCTCCACTAGAGAATTTGCAGGTGTCCGAAATTTTGAGAATTTCATAATTAAAATGATACTGCTAGGAAAACTGAAAACGAGGATATCCTTGGTTTCTAAATTAAAAAATTATTGTCAAAATTTGACAAAATAACCTAATCTAACGAAATACATGTGTTTAAATGGAAAATGCCGCCAGATGCCATCATAAGGCGGCACATTTCCTCACTTTTAAATCTATTTTTCTCCAATTTTTCATGTCAGGAAAAAAGTATGAAAAATACTGCGAACTCAGCTCAAAGGGCACTGTTAGATGAAGCAATAAAAGTTGTGTGTGCAAATTCTCCATTGTCGGACCAAAAACACTGTAAAAAACGCAACGTGGAGGAAGCTAGAGGTGTCGTCAGCTAAGTTGACGGTTGTTCACTTTCGGTTTGCAGGCGTTTTCGCGTCACTACTATCCATATGAAAACATCTGGCTCTCTCAGAAGCAAGAACACAAGCTTAGATAAGTTTTTGAATACTTTCAAGCCTTGTAATACTTTAATTTTTAGCCACACAGAAATCGCAACCACAAAAAAGTCGAAAATCATAACTGATAAGTAGTTTTTTTATGATACGATCATGAGACTGATGTTTTCAATGTGGATAGTAGCGAACGCCGCTTTGGTCAGAGGGCCAAATTCGTCGTTGGCGCTTGCAAACCGAAAGTGAACAACCGTCAACTTAGCTGACGACACCTCTAAGGAAAAACGCCTTCAACTCGGAAGTTATACCACCACCGCAACGTGGAAGTTCATAAAATTTTCGTGTGCAAATTCTCCATCGATTCTATCCACTGTGCGGCACCGGGAACGGTTACAAGTTTGTGCTCCGGTACGGGATCTTTTAAAGTTCTCGCTTACGGCGGGGGTACTTATTTACATGCCCGCGTTGCCAGGTCTCCGTAAATCCTGGTTTTCCGGGCAATTTTCCCGGCGACCCTTGACGGGGCGGCGGTGCGGAGGTGGCACCTGACGCGCTCGTCTCCCGCGGGCGACTTCCGAACGCGAGGAAATTGCGAATATAAAGGAGTTTCCTCTCGAGGAGGCGCCGCTTGTAAATTTCGTCCCCCTTCCGTGCGGCTGAAAGGACCCCGTTTCCCGGAGAAAGTGTTGATTTTGCATCGGATCCGCTAACCAGAGCTGATGCCCGCCAGCCGTGGCTTCCCGATACTCGCGCCGCCGTAAACAAAAACGCCCTATGAACAGTCCAACGCTGCCGGATTTCCTTTGGTATTCGCCCTGATTTCTGGAGAACTTGGCGAATTTTTCGCCAAGGTTTTTAGAATGCTTGAGAAATGCCCAGAAATCATCAATTGGATTGCATTTTGCAAAAAGGAACCACTGGCATATGCTAAGATTGTGCAACTTCATTCTTTGCAATAAAATTGCGGAAATCGTGAAAAACTATGAAATTTAGATGGTAATTTTTGTCTTAAATTCACAGTTTTTAGCGAGTAAAATAGAAACTATTAATGGATAATCGGGGTTTTCCTCCAAGATAAAAGAAGTTGCACAATCTTAGCAACATTGCAATGCTAGTGGTTCCTTTTTGCAAAATGCAATCCAATTGGTCGATTGACTAGACTCGATTTACTCGAGGTTACAAAATGTGTAGGACCTACCTTGAATTGGATTGCATTTTGCAAAAACGAACCAAGAGCATTCCGATGTTGCTAAGATTGTGCAACTTTGTTTACCTTGCAAATATAAACTGATCATCGAAACAAGTTTTATTTTTACCCCCGATCCATTATAATATCAAGGCATAAATTACCTTTTTTTAAAAAATTTTTTGCGTGATTCCAGTAATTCCATTGCAAAGAATGAAAGTTGCACAATCTTAGCAACATTTCATTGCTCTCGGTTCCTTTTTGCAAAATGTAATCCAATTGAGGGGCTCGGCGGGCAATTGGAGTGTGTGGAGTTTTTGAAAAAGTCGAGATTTTAACGATTTCGACTAGAATTTAGTCTTAGGATAAAGACAGGGAACAATTCCTAATTTGAATCCAATTCTTAAGGATCGAAAAGTAAGTTTGAACTTTCTTACTGCCATAAGACTCCATGTAATTTTAAAACTTTAAACAGGTATCTTTCATAGTAACTAAATTTTAACTCAGCTAGAACAACAACAACAAAAAAATTCCTTGATAACGCATCGCAGCGGGCTAATTATTAAAATCGCTATATAGACGAAACGATAGACAGAGAAAACATAGAGTGTATGGACTGATCCTATCGGTTCAAATGGATAGTTCCTCTAGACTGAGAAAGAAATTGATGGAATATATACTAGAGAGTCTCTCGTGGGTTGCCGTTTGTTAGTCCATAACCTAACTCCATTGTCCTTTGCAACCACCTGCTTCCACCAATAGGATACTTCCATATTCCTCTCGCCTTTTTTGTCCATAGCTTTGTCTATCAATTGCAATAATCAGCCCGCAGCTCTCCATGAAGTTTTTTCACTGTTATCTTTCCCTACACTCAAACGCAGTCTCATTTTGAGAAAATAACAGTTCAAATCTAATTTTTAAATTGATTCTAGGCAGGAATAAAACTCCGATTCCATTTTTCTCAAACGCGTGTAATTTTCGATTCCTCTCTCTGCGTACGTAAGCATCCTCGGCAGCACGGCGAGTCTTGTCGATCCAAGGTCGCCAAGTCATGCGATAAAATGTGGATATTCCCTATGAAATAAACGTGGAAAAATCGCAGCTTTTTCAGTTTTATCCGGCAACGGTCCTTCGAAACGACCGGAGAACAGCGAGGACCCGAAGACAAAAACGGAGGAAACGCTGCTCGGGGCAGTCAGCGAAAACGGATTAACGGATGAACTCTTACTTTTGCTCTTGTCAACGCCAATCTTCGATAAGCCCTGTTAACTGTTACCTTCCTCGTAAATTTCCACCCTCCCTCCACCGGCACCCTCCCTCGTCCCCGCTCCTCTTTTACGACCCGATATCTCGCGGCCTCGGTCCCACCGGTCGTAAGAGCGTAACTGCAATTTCTGATGATACCTCGTGTTCGTATAAACCCGTGTGTTCCATGGCTTACGTAGTGATGGAGTTATGCTATTACGCCTGCGAGGCAACGCGGTTGCGTCGGCTGGCAGACTCACCGAGAGAACGAAATCGGATGTTCTTTCGACCGAATCGACAAGCCGCGAACTTAGCTGTTTTGCCGTGCACCTCGGTTCCAAGAAGGCTTCAGAATCCCGCTGTCTCGTCAAATTGACTGTAATTTACGAACTGAATTGTTCTTAAGAGTGAAGAAAAATCAATAGAGAATTTGCAGGTGTCTGAAATTTGATGAATTTTGCGTTTCAGTAGAAACTACTGAGTGAACTGAACATGAGGATACTCTCGGTTCATGAATTGAACAATTTGGAGAAGCTATGACAAAATGATCTAATCTGCTAAAGTACATGTGTTTAAATGGGAAGTGCCGCCAGATGACGATACCGGAGGTCTGCTCACGTGGCATCCCTGGAGCCCAAACCTTGGCCATTTGCTTTAAGCCACTTTAAGGTCTCGATATCAATTCCCGATCAATTTTCCTAAATTTATATCGGATTTTCGAATAAGCATGAAAAGTCGTGAAACTACGTTAAACCCCGTTTTGTCAGAGGGCACCAATTAACAACTCCAAATGATGCCCAGTTTTATTCGTTACTTTTCTTTTCAAAGGCTCTTTTGCCCAAAGTATCTCTGATTGTTTATTGTGAGCTGTAGAAAACACTATAAACATATTACCAAAAAATTGTTGGTAACTATTCAAGTTCACTCTACTCTTGCGACCGGTCGCAAGAAGAACACCGTGACTCCAATCAGAACTTACCACTGTTTCATCCCATACTTTTCTTTCATGAGAAATCCTACTCCTTACGATGTCTCATTTTGTAATTTTGAATTTTCAATGGTAAGCAATAGTCGCTTTCAAATTGTAAGGGATAATGAGTCATTTTTTTCTCGGTGTTGAGACATCTAGTCAGTGGACGGATAAAAAAACCTAGAATGGAGTTACGGTGTTCATACTAAGGACGGTAGCTTATTCACATGTTGTTTCGCAAAATGGCACGAAAGGATCACCTCAACGTTTTATGCCTGGGACCAGAGACGCAAGTTGACCATGATGCGTCACGTCCCGTCACGTGCCACACCGGGAACAAATGAACAATTACAAATTAGTATGCAGTTTGATGACGCTGAGAGTGCATGACGTTTACCGAGCACGCCCCAAGTAATCTTAATTGTTCGTTCCTCCGTTCGCCAGCACATTCGAACAGATTTAAGCAGACTCAGCCTAACTGTATTGGATGTTGCCTAATTTCGTTGTTACTCTCACAAAAGGGCATATTCCTATTTTCATTGCAGGGTCGATAGAAATGTTCGACCTTGAGAGGGGGTACTGGTGCCCTCGTAAAATATCGACGGTGTAAGTCGGCAATCACATAACTCGATTTGCGACGTCGCAGACTTCCTATCATACTTTATTTTTTAAACGGAAAACTACTCAACGGGTATTCTTTAAAACTGCAGTGATTTTTCTTCTCTCTGCGAAGAAAATTCTGCAAAAACTTTAAGGAATCATGTCAATTTGTTTTCCTCTAAAAAAATAACATAGAGGAGGAGATTTTCAGACACCGCAAACGAGTTATGTGATTGCCGACTTACACCGTCGATATGCCCCGTGTGATGTATAAAAAATATTGAATTGACCCATAACCATCGCACATAGGCCTAAAAGGCCTAAAATTGTATGATATCATATTGACGGTTCAAGCGCGCGTATTTTTACGATTTTTTTCAAATTTTGTCCAGAGAAGCGTCAAATTTTACGGAGCATAAGACTTATTGAAAAATTGAAATACGCCCTTTACGTCAGAGGAGCGGTGATTTCTTGTCATCTTTAATATTTCTGACAGAAATCGAAACAACAACTCGCTTTATGCATTTTTCATAACTCGTGCAGAGTATTATCAAGAAGTATCAAGTCAGAGTGTTGGTTTTTCATGCAAGGAAAAAATGAAATTGCTGATTAAACCATTTCCGAGTATAAAAAAGTGACTGCAATGTAGATTTTACAACAAAAAATGCAACTTTATCCACCCTATATGGGTGATTTAGCTTTCCTTCATTTTAAAATGTATTTGTATGTTTGAAACATTTCAATCACTTTTTTCAACAATAATTGAATTGTTGAATCAGCGATCCGATTTTTCCGTATGTATGAAATAAAAACTGCGTTTCAACGACATCACGTGTAGAGGGTCTGAATCTTTTTCAATCCGCAAATTTTATTCTTTCCAACGCAGACCACGGGATTTTTACAATGCTCCCGCGCACTAACAAAAGTAGCGGAAGTACAATTTACTTTATTTTTGTTTTATGATATCATTTCCTCATCAGATCTCAGCCTTTTTCCTCGGGACGAAATTTTCTTGAAAACTGACGTTCGATTGGATCGCGGGCTGCCCTCATGACTTTAAATAGAACCAGTATAATTCGATCCGCTGTCAATCTTCGCATCCTGAAAAATGTATGCTTTGTGGAGAGGGACGTGCGTTTTTCGGGATTTAAAGGGAACATTACTAAATCTCTTCGTTTTCCTCCTCGATTCGTCAAAAAGGCACTTGCGTTAATTGGATTGCATTTTGCAGAAAGGAGCCAAGAGCATTCCAATGTTGTTAGGATTGTGCAGTTCACATGCAATAAACGCGCATTGCCGCCTACAAACGTGCAGGGATACTCCACGCATTGCGTAGTGCGTGAAGTATCCCCGCAGGTTTGCAGGCGTCAGTGCGTGCTGAAATCATGCAGAAACTTAAATTTTCGATCGTGATTTTCGTCTTGAATTTATAGTATATTGCAATAAACGCGCATTGGCGCCTACAAACCTACAGGAATGCCTCACGCATTGCGCAATGCGTGAAGTATTCCTGTAGGTTTGTAGGCGTCAGTGCGTACTGAAGTCATGCAAAATTAGTTTACAAAGGTGATTTTCGTCTCGAATTTATAGTTTATTGCGAGTAAAGATAAAACGTGTTTAGATAATCAGTTTATATTTGCAAGGTGAAAAACGTTGCACCATGTCAGCGAAACTGCAACGTCTTGGTTCCTTTTTGCAAAATGCAATCCAATTGGGCAATGATCTGCATTGAATTTTGCAAAACGGAACCGAGAGCATTGCAATATCGCTAATACTGCGCAACTTCTTTTGTCTTAGAAGAAAATCATAAACATCGGTACACAGTTTCTATTTTACACCCCAAAAACTGTAAATATAAGACAACAATTACAATGTTTTATATTTTTGCATAATTTTAGTATTTTTATTGCAAAGGATAAAAAAGCACAATCCTATCGACATGGCAATGCTCTTGGTTTCTTTTTGCAAAATGCAATCCTACCGTTCAATTTGTCAATCGAAATCGTCAAATCAGGATTTCATTTTTTCCCGCGAGGAAGTTACGTGGTTCCGCGATTTTGGCCACCGATGCACTTAAATTTACCCTCAGCCCTCCACCGAATAGATCGGCTCTTCTTAAAAAAACCCTTCTTTCGCCGTTTGATGCCATCCAATTTCAAGGCAGCCCTCTTGTCTCGCTCGCCGCTCGGAGTTTTTTCATCGGTGAAAAGGAAACGAAAGTTGTTGCGGGCACGTGGGAGGCGGGTTGCGGGGGTGGGAGAGAGAGGATTGGGGGTGGAAGGAGGGGGATTTCGATCGGCGGGACTGGCACTCACACTCTGTCCGTTCCAGCTCGGATGTATTTGACACGGCGAGAGATTTATCTTGGCCTCAATGAAGTGCTGTAATATCTCTGTCCGAGGAGACACTGTCCAGATAAGGAGTTGCTCCTAGGAGAGCCTTCGGCGCCGACCGCCGCACCCCTTCCCCTGCCGCGCGCGAGGGGGTGGGGATTGATGTGGGAAGATGGGAGATGTGTGGCGTGTGGCCTAGCTGCCGCGGCGCTGCGGTGGCGATGGCGGTGGCGAGTGATGAATCGGCCGGCGGTACTGACGCGACAGGGACGCCCGACGCCGCCAGCGACTTCATCTTGTTTTCGGACACGCTGGTCCCATGCACCTGATCCGCGCAGTCCATAGATAAAGTGGCTACGTCACTGGATGTAATCGATACGCAAGACTCACTGAAAAAATAACCATATACTCGCGTGTCACTCAACCGAGCGGGTGATTGAAAATCTTCGCTCTTTGCCTCCGGCTACATAGAACGGGATTTCTTTCTTCCATATCAACAGTATTATTTGATGTTTTTTGCATACTTTCTAGAATATATCACTGGAAAAAAAAAAACACATTGGATCTAGAGTCCAGACTCTTAAAAACATCGACAGGAAAAAATGCTCTTGATTCAATCAGATTTAAGCTTAAATCAAGAACCAAGCCTCTTAACTTGAGCGGATTTCCTTTTGATTTAAGTTTAAATCTGATTGAATCAAGAGTCATTTTTCTTGTCAATGTTTTCAAGAGTCTGGATTCTAGATCCAATGTGTTTTTTTTTTTTTTTTTTTTTTTTTTTTTTTTTTTTTCCAGTGTATCGACAGCGTAGGTCCGGCAGTGGCGTAACGGGCGCCCCCGCAGACCCTGCTAGGCAGGGGGGCCCAAGCGCCTAGGGGGCCCTCCAGGCCCTCGGCCGCCGAAATTTTGTTTTTCTCTGTCTCTTTGACGCTTAGCTTTGGTTTTAAACTTTGGGCCTTTACTTACCGAGATGGGGCTTCTTCCGCTGATTTTTATTGTTAGCTCAGGGTTTTACATACTTCTTTTGGACTGTTCCTAACTTTTTTTTTGCTGAAGGGCCCCTGCCTTCCAATGTCCACTCGTTGATTACTAAAATTTTTCTCTATTTTGTCACTTTTCGTAGGTATTTCGGGCTTTGGGTGACCCATGAATCTAAAGGGCCCACTAGGCCCTTCGATTCTTGGGCCTGCATGGGCCCTTTTGTAGATCCTTGGGCCTGGGTTGGGCCCCCGCCACCCTTTAGATCCTTGATCCTTTAGGGGTCCCATTTAATCGGGTACGGGATCCGGGACAGTGAGGGGAGAGGCATTCCAAGTCCAAGTCCGTGATTTGAAATTTCTCGGGCCAAAAAACGGGAAGGGGTGAGGGAAGTAGAGGGGCGGGAGGGGGGATGATTTTGGAATTTTATCGACATGGAGGGGGGGGGGGCTAGAAAAAATTTTGCAGGGGGGCCCAGCGGAAGTCCGTTACGCCACTGAGGTCCGGAATCACATATGAAATGTTCACCTGTGCAGTATCTGAGTTTCTGAAGCGGAAGGCTTAAACAACGCATACTTCTTTCGTAGATTGTGAAGTTAGGAATGTATTTTAGTCTCTCTCGATTTTCGTGATTTTTGAGCTATTTTCAATGAGAAATAACTCTTCTCTCGGATATAGCTGAAATTTGCAAATGGCTAATTGTTCGGGACCAACAGTCCACCACTAGGCTAGCTTTGGGTGACGTAACGAGCCAAACAAGTTGACGAAACTTCAGTTTCTTTGCGAAATGTAATACTGAACATGTTTTTAAACATCCCTATAGTAGGTAGGTCAACAGTAATTTAATGTTTGGAGTCCCGAAAGTAAACTTTCATCAGTACCAAGATAGCAATTGAGGGTATCTCTTTATCTCTGTTAGAAGACAGCGAAAAAAGTTGCAGCTTTGTGCCAACAGTAGCAAGCTGATCATCAAAACTGATAGACAAAGCTATAGATAAAGTGAACAAAGAGAAAATGGAGCGATCCTATTGGTGTAAACGGGTGGTTGCAATGAACTAAGAAGGTAAGAAATGGGCATACTAACTGGAACTCGCGAAAGACCCTATACCTAGTTATGCCCATAGTTTTCTCCCGCAGCGTCAAGAGCTACTAATTCTAACTAATAGGATTGCTCCATATTCCCTTTATCTTCCTTGTCTATCGATTTTAAAAATCAGTTTGCAGGAGCTGTTCTCTCACATCTCTTGGTTTTTATATTTCAGAAGAATCTCGTCGTTTTGGGCTGTACATTCAGTCCGTTTAAATAAGATTAGTCAAGTTTTGGAAAAATAAAATAAAGTATAATACAAATAGTTCGCGAAATTACGTTGTTTTATTTGGTCGGAAGTTTAGATTAAATCATAAAATAGCTACTGCATCCGCTTAACTGCGGCTTGGCGCGGCTCTAATGGGGAAGGCGCCTGCATGCGACTATTCGAACTCCAAAGTTGTGCATGCTGTATACACACAGAATTGAAGGAGCGCTAAGTTTCCTTAGCAGGCTGAAGCTATTGCGCGTTATCAATCAATTTCTTGCTGCGTGAGCAAGACATTGAAAAAAAAATTGGGAGCTATTATGAGCTGAGGCAGTTGCATTTTTTCGCATGACAAAAATTCTAAGCCGAGAAAAAATTTTATGAATGTGAGAGAAGGCGTCAGACTATCTCCCCAATTGAATCTTATGGAGGAATGCAACTTCAAAGGTTATTTTCTCCGTTCCATCTAAATGCGACCCAGTGCCTTGCTCGTAAACCCGGTTCAACGAATTCTTGACTCATATGTATTCACAGCATTTGCAATAAGGTATAGATACTGGCGATCACGAGAAGAATCTAAGTAACTCAAGCAGATTTGAAGTGAACCATTCAAGTTTTTCACAAGTTAAGTATTTTCAATCATCACTTTGAGGAAAATAACATCGTCTCCGTAGATAAATAACTATTGGGTTTTTTTTCCCTTCTTTTTTTCCAACCGGAAAACCTGATATCGCGAGTAATGTGTAACCGGTGTAAAAACTTACAGGAAAAAAATATCTTGAATCTAATGAGTAATTTTATCGGGTAGAACTTTTTTATCATTCAAAGGAGTATTATAAATCACGTCACGTTTCCGGAGGGTAAAACAGTGGGGTGGTTTTATTTATGTCATTCGTTAATTCATGCGAAAAATCGTCAGGAGAGGGGAAGTTCTTGGCCCACCAATTTCATTCCCTCCAGTTTTGGGACGGATTTTTCCCTTTGGAAGCTCAACGTCTTGAGCCGCTTAAGGGTTTAAATAACCGAAATCACTTTTATCCAAACGATACAATTAAAGCAGACAAAAACAAAAAATGAAAAGGGGATCAAAATGAAAATCAGCTTCTCTTACAGAGGCTACATATCATGGAGACCCTACGCTCCCAACATTCCAATGGTGTTATAGATAATTTCGGGAGTGAACACTTGAATTAGCTTAATAATGAATGGAAATGAATCACGTTGTGGAGAGGGTGAGTCTATGGTACGTGTGGACTTGAAATCGTGGAAAATTAAAATATTGGTCAGCCAATATTTTAATTTTCCACTATTTTCTTAATTTCGAGATACTGCAATTTGAAATTTTCACAGTGAATGCAAGTTTTCTACAGATTTTGATCAGCTTTTTTATTTACGTGACCATGGAGTCTGTGTTGATTGGATCACGTTTTTATTCTTCGTTCGATTAATTTAGATAAAAATCACACCCCTTCGGTAAATGCACACTTCCCATCATATATACTCTTTCTTTTAACTTAACAATTCGCCCTCTGCTGCGACTGCAGCAATTGTTGTTACGAATATGTTGTGCGTGCTGATTTCAGTTCATTACATACTCGACTCTATGAAGGCGTTTTATGTGCGCAAAAGCGCACCCTATCGGAGAACAAAAACGAATCGCTTAATCTTTACTTCGTTTGTACTTCGACAGATAACGCTACTTGTGCACAAAAAACGCCTTCAAAGAGTCCAGTATGTAATGAGTTAAAATCAGCACGCACAACATATTCGTAACAACAATTGCTGCAGTCGCAGTAGAAGGCGAATTGTTCAGTTAAAAAAAAAGAGTATGATAGGAAGTGTGCATTTAACGGAACTGTATGAATTCGATCTAAATGAATCGAACGAAGAATAAAAACGTGAGCCGATCAACACAGATTCCATGGACAAATAAATAAAAAAGCTGATCAAAATTGGTAGAAAACTTACATTCACTATGAGAATTTCAAATGGCGGTATCTCGAAATTAGGATCAGCCAAGATTTCAATTTTCCACGATTTCAAGTCACCACGCTCCATAGACTCACCCTCTGCAAACCGTTTTTTGGTACATTTTTGTCGCATTTATTTGCTTCAAGACCACTGTGTGAAATAATGAATGGGTACTTTCACAAGCTTTGAGCAAAATTTTTGAACGTAAACTGGAGTTAAACATAAAAACGTAATTATGTTAATCAATTTTACGAAGAAAGAATAAACTAGGTGAAAAAAAGCGTTCCATGATTGCATAAAATGCACCATAACAAAAAAGGACGCAAGCAATAATAACGGACAACAATTGAGAAAAATACAATCGCCTTCCGCTGCATAAAATGGTGGATCTATCCTTAAAGCAAAGCGGGGTCTTACCATAGCATGACGCAATGTTAAGTTCAAAGTCGAAAAAAGATCTGGAAAGAGCGGCCGTTACGCATAGAGTGCTGCGTGGTTAACGCGTAATAGTTTCACTTAAATTATCATGAAGGCATTGAAAATGATCTTTGAATTGTACTTCACCCCAACGAGCTTCCACATTTAATGGGATTTGAAATTCGAGGTCCACATGATACACACATATATTGCCTTTGGTTTGTTATTAAATCTAATCGGTAAAGTAGCAGAAGTAGAACTCTGTAAACGACGAATGAAATAAAACAACTCTAGAGAATTACAAATAAAATGCACGCATTGCAACAAGTTCCTGAACAGTATTGATAGGTGTGTGCACGAGATAAGTGAAATTTACACAATTGCAATAGCTCATAAGATCAGTCACTCCATTTATCGCTCGCTCTCAATTTTATACGACACGAGAATCTTGGTATAGAACGAGACGTTTTGAAAACGCCTTCAATATGGCGTGATACCTCACGCATTCCGGAGAGTACGAATAGTTGTATGGTTACGCCTTAGCAATGCGATAGAAGGTTAATATTGAAATAGCATCCACGCTGGCCATGCCGCGCCAGTTTTCCTTTGCCACTATTGCAGTTTCGACCGCACGGTTTAAATGTGCTAAGGCTAGGATTATATTTAGCAAATGGATCATTTTTACAGAGTGATTAAAAATAAATTTACTATCGGAGGGAATGTAAGTGTTTTACATGCACGATTTAATTCATCGCAATTTCTCGTAAGGACGGAAATTACAGCTTGGCGCTGAGCCCTGACATTTCAGGTAAAATAGGGCAGTAGTAGTGCTGAGCGCTACAACTTTAGGGCTCACAATACTGTATTTGGCGCAATTATACCTAAAGTCGTGGGGCTTAGAACCAAATTGTTTTTTTTTTTTTTTTTTTTTTTTTTTTTTTTTTTTTTCGCATAAAAAACCTCTAGAAAAGGCGGTTCACAGTAATTATGCGATTTAGCATGGTCCATCTGAATCCACGCACGGACGAAGCTTCTACCTATGCGAGATCTTTTGAGTCTCGGCAACAAAGCTTCATATGGGGGCTGATTTTGAACAATGATTCATTAGAACAATTGAGATCAAATGCGTTTAAATCTAGCTATTGTGTTTTAAGCGTGCACCAAGGTTCCGACAACTGACGGAGGGCGAAACTCAAGTTCCACAGGGAGGTTATTTGCCGTTTTGCACTGTTAAATCGAGACCTTTTAGAGATGTTTATGGAGCAATTGAGCTCCTATCAAAACGTCACCTGCCGGCCAAAGTATCACAAGCGCTGGGACGTTTACTAATTTCCGTCATTTTATTTCTTACAAAGAAATTGTTCAACGAAGATTTTCGAAAATTTCACTCAATTTACTTTGTGCTCACGATAAAATTCCGTGAAATTTTTAAACAGATTCAACCAAAAATTTCTTTGTAAAAAATAAAATGGCGGCGGAAATTTTGGAACATCGCATGGCGCTTGTGATACTTTGGCCGGAATACTTTTCCAACGAAGTTCTCACGTTAATCAGAAATAATAATTATAGTTGAAATTACGTTAAATGCCGGATGTGATTAAAATTTAGCGGTAATTAAATAATAAGATTTAATTTTGCCAAGTGTTCTTTAATACCCATACCCAATATGCAGTTCGATAATCGCGATATATCATTGACGATTGCCGACATTTGATGGAATTTTAAAGCAGATGACCGCATAATGTGAAGCTTCTGGGAAGGATCGTTCACATATGTCCGCAATAATCGTAGACGTAATTTGACAATTTTTGAATTTTTTTCGACACTTGTTGACATCGTTATAGACTGATTTAGTGACTACGTCATTAGATGTGATATCGGAATCAGTGGTTCAAACCAAAAAAATAGCATAACCTCATGCATGAATGTTGTGTAAGCAAAGTGTGATAATTTACTACAACTTAGTCATTGACAAGTCATACATAATTTAAAGGCTCATGGAAGTGGAAAAATTTCGATTTCATGAAATAAACACTTCGACGCTTTTTACCACCGTGGCGCGAATCAAAGACAAAGTTGTGCGTTTGTTCACAATTAAACCATCGTAGCAGGGGTGGATCCAGCAAATTAGCAAAATTGTTTTTCTTCATTTAACCTTATGTTAAATAATCGATTCTTGTCGGAGCACCTGGTCCCTCCAAGAATCGACATGTTTCCTAGATTTAAATGGAGAAAAGCAATATTGCTAATTAGCTGGATCCACCACTGCGGTGTCGGCACTAAATCAGTCTATTGGCAAATCGTCGACGCTGATTGCCAGGCGTTGACGTTGAATATGAAAAAATTGCGTTTTTCCAAAGGCTGAATTCAAGTGTCAATATCGCCAAAATTAGACGTCTTTGGATTGCATTTAGCAAAAAGAAACCAGCGCGATTATAGTGTCGTAAAAATGTTGCTTCTTCATAATTATATAAAAAGTCCCCCGGAATCGTAAATAGTTTTTGCTTTCCACCAAAAAATTGTTAATTTTAATGGAAAAAAAATTGTGCAAATTTTAATACTGTACATATGTTAAGCATTCTTTTAAGAAAAGGAGAAATTGCGCGATTTTGAAAACTCTGTACTGGCGCTGGTTCCTTCTCGCTAAATGCAATCCGTTTATGCTAAAAGGAATTATGTCGCACGTGAAGCCTATGCACATAGTTCCTTTTAGCATAAATGCGTCCAATTGTGGCTCGACCATGGAGGAAGCTCACGAATTAGATTGATGGAGCCCCTCCATTGGAATCCGGTGAACGGTTATCGGGCGCAAAAAAGTCGCCGTGCAATAAGGATCCAGATTGACTTTGCGGTGGAGGCGCCAATTTCTCGCGCTCCAATTGGCGACCGGGTAAGTGGATTTCGGGGCCCGCGGGAGGAGGGGGTGGCGCTCCGAATGCGGTGGTCGGGAAACATCTGGACGCAGCAGTCTGGCCCATCAATCAAGTTTCATTCGTTCGGCTCGGCCGTGGCGCCCCAAGGCGGAATGCAGCATCCCGAATGAGGGGTGAAGGGGGGATGGAGGGGGATGAGGGGGGGACCCGAAACTCGCGAGGAAGTTGCCCGCCGATGACTGAGCCGAGTTTAATCGAAACGACACTAAACAGATGCATCACAGTTGCGAGACGCTCGCTTCGATTTCGTTCGGTCCGCGTTTCTTTGTTCCGCGGGAAGAAGTTGGGCGACTCGGAATTCGGGCACTCCGTGACGGGGAACTCGCGGGCGGGAATTTAATTGCTTCGTCTCCGCCGGAATAAACAAGAATGAACCGAGTTACAATGCTCCAGTGCTGAGGAAGAACGCCGCATGAGCATTCGGACGTTGTCGTATTGCCGTTGTTCCTCCATGTTTTATTCCAAAAATGTGAGGTTATCTTTGACGTCCAATCTCATGCTAAGTACATGAGCTTTACTCTGCTGTGCTACGGAAAAACCTCGAGTTAGGTTGAGCTTTCAGGCGTTGCCAAATTTCCTCTGGCAAATCACTAATTTTCAGGCAAATTTTTGGAATTTCCCGCCAATTTCTCGGTTAATTTTGTTTGTAATTTGATCTTGAAGTGTTTGACAATTTCAAGGACAAATATTCATAATTTTTCTCGTAAATTGACATTTTATCCAAGGAAATTTGGCAACTCTCGAATGTCCACACGGCGATCTTCCTTAGCACGGCAGTGCTGCAACAATACTATACTATAAGAAATAATGCAATTGACTTACAGAAACACACGCAGTTTCATGTCAGAAACTGAAATGACAAACACCAAACATGACGGATTGAAGGTATCTTGACTTCCAAGGGGAGATGAGGTAGAAAATATACGAAACAAGGGAAATCCTAAAACCACTTAAGCATCCACTCTAATTAATACTGAAAATATGCTCAAAACTAAATTTCTATGATAGCAGTGACGCAACAGCCTTCAATAAAAAACGAATTCATAAGAAACAATGTGAAATTTTTCTTTCAAAATTTTTGTATAATTATGTTCGCAATTTAATAGCTGACAATTTCAAGGAAATATTTGCACCACTTTTCTCCAAAATATGTGTTTTTCTCGTAGAAATTTGGCAATTCTCTAGTGTCCATACGGCGTTTTTCCTTAGCAAAGTAGAATGGAACAGCCAGCGCAGCGTGCGCGGCGCGAAGCGGATGGTCGAGGCGCCTGGCCACATGCGACTATTCGAACTTCGAGGTCGTGCACGTTGCATAGCCTCAAACTTGAAGGAGTGATGATTTTTCGACTTACTTCTGCGGCGCGTTTCGGGAGGCAGTTGCTCTCTGGGAGCAAATAAGCTGAGTAAGACGGGGCAGGGAGAAACAGCTTGATTCTTGTGGAGTATATATTTGATTTTTCATGAAAGGAAAGTATTCATTTCGAAATTTTAATTTCAATGAATCGCAGAATCTCGTATTGCAGCGTCCGCCAGTTGGAAGTGGCTGTACTGTACGAGCAGTTTCATGAATCTGCTGAGAATATAGAACTGGAGTTTTCCAATGTTCACGATTATAATTACGATTCTATGCGGGGCCCTTTTGTATACGTATTGACCCCGAGTCCATGTCATTTAAGTAAAAAATAAAGAGGATGCGAGATGAAAAATTAGTGATATTTGTGGTTTTAACAGCTCATAAAAAACGAATTTATTTTTTTTTTGCTTGTTTAAAAAAAAGAAGGAGGTAAGCCCAAATTCGTAGTTCAAAAAGTAACCATGATCTTGAAAGAGACGCTATGAGGTAAGAAGGATATAGCGTTGAGAGTTTCATCCACAAGACAGGGCCAAGGAAAATGAATGAAAAATGTTGGCTTCCTCGAAGCGAAAAAATAAATGGACCGCGTTTAGCAGAAAGGAACCAAGCCACATCAGCAATTGCCAAATTTAGGTAGGCAATTTTATTTTTTACATGAAAACAGCTTTGAGGATTTTTTTTGCAAATTTCAGTGAATTGTTTGCATCGTACGAAGCAAATTCCTTTAGGTTTTCAAAGGAATCCACACAAACATTCCCTTGTAAAAAATGAAATTTCCTAGTCAAATTTTTCCAGTCAAAACTGACGTGGCTTGGGTCCTCTCTGCTAAACGCGGTCTAAAGACATCTTGCTTCAATTTCAATAGGTCCATTTGATCACGAAGTTTTTGATCAGCTCACTTTCAGAGTTTTCGAAAATTCTTAAAGATCACTTAAATGTTTTATAGATTGAAGCAAGGTTCAATCATTTTCCTCGATTAGTTCAGAGACACAAAGGTTGCACATGTGTTTAATTAGAACAATGAACCGTGTTTCCACATCAAAAATGCGAAAGCAGAGGATATTAATCCATCTTTTGTGACCACTGAAAAAACGCGGCTGGAGCCCACCGATTTGAGCGATCAACGCGTCATGAACACCAACAAAGAACGCATCATACCACTCGCGGGGGGTAGACGCCCCCCCCCCCGAAAAAACCGCAGCGACCCCCGCTTCACCTGCTGCTGCTGAAAAGTAGGACGCATTATTCAGGTTGACTGGCTCATCATAGGATCACCTGTTAACCTGATGGTTTTCAATTTTAGGTCTTTCGTGTCAGTCATGTCAGTAATTTCATATTTTACCACTAGGGAAATAAAACACGAGGTAAATCAGTTTTTGCATTCAATGTTAACGGGAATATCTCCTTTCGAAAAACCTGGTGTATGACGTCATCTACCACAGTAGTGATAACCACGGTTCCTCCCACCTGGATTCATCAAGTAAAGGTACACTTATTTGGACCGTGTTTAGCAGAAAGGAACTAAACCTCATCAGCTGTTGCCAAATTCAATAGGGCGATTTAATTTTTTGCATGAAAACGGTTGTGCAAATTTGTATGCAAATTTCAGTGAATTTTTTGCATAGTGCGAAGCAAATTTTTTAAAATTTTCGAAGGAATCAGCACAAAAGTTCTCTTGTAAAACGTTAAATTTTCCAGTCAACTTTGGCAATAACTGATGTGGCTTGGCTCCTTTCTGCTAGATGCGGTCCATTTGTACTGACTGGTCGACTTCAACACGGATCAAACAAAGGTGAAAGAAACTACTGCAGGCACCACCATGGTGGATGACGTCACTCGCTGTGTTTTTTGAGGGGTGATATCTCCGTCAATATTGGTCGTGGGCCCTCAGTGTTTGAAGAGCTCTCACTGATGTTTGCTGCTGTCGAAACTTACGATTCTTCAAATTACAATGCTGTGACGACAAATGGATCGCATTTTGTAATTGAGGCATTGGGTGCAGAAAGGACATCTCTTGGTTGCGATGTTTCAGAAACTCCACTGCTAATTTATATTTTAGCGATGAAGTTATTAGGTAAATTTTCTGAAATTTTTCGGTTTCAGCGTTGTAAAATCATGATGTAAATCATTCGCCTTCTGTTGCGACTGCAGCAATTGTTGTTACGAATATGTTGTGCGTGCTGATTTCAGTTCATTACATACTCGACTCTGTGAAGGCGTTTTATGTGCGCAAAAGCGCACCCTGTCAGAAAACAACAGAAGTGAGATTGAACGAATCGTTTAATCCCTATTTCGTTCGTACTTCGACAGATAGCGCTACTTGTGCACAAAAAACGCCTTCAAAGAGTCCAGTATGTAATGAGTTAAAATCAGTACGCACAACATATTCGTAACAACAATTGCTGCAGACGCAGCAGAAGGCGAATTGTTCAGTTAAAAAGAAGAGTATGATAGGAAGTGTGCATTTAACGAGAGGGTATGAATTCGATCTAAATGAATCAAAGGAAGAATGAAAACGTGAGTCGATCAACACAGATTCCACGGACAAATTAATAAAAGAGCTGATCTAAATCAGTAGAAAACTTGCATTTATTATGAAAATTTCAAATTGCGGTATCTCGAAATCAGGTTCAGCCAAGATTTCAATTTTCCACGATTTTAAGTCCACACGCACCATAGACTCACCCTCTGCGAACCGTTTTTCGATACATTTTTGTCGCATTTTTTTTTTTTTTATCCTTCAAGACCACTGTGTCATGTAGTGAATGGGTACCTCGTCTACCACAAGCTTTGAGCAAAATTTTTGGACGTAAACTGGAGTTCAACATAAAAAAGTAATTATGTTCATCAACTTTATAAAGAAAAAATAAATTAGGTGGAAAAAAGCGTTCCATGATTGCATAGAAATGAATTTTTCGGTTTCAGCGTTGTAAAATCATGATGATTTACCAGTAAAAGTCTCAACGAATTCCATACATTTGCCTCAATGAGAATGGATGAAACGTCAGCAAAGATTCTGAGACACCGCAATCAAGAAATGTCCTTTCTGCACTCAGCGTTTCAGTTATGCACTACAACTTCTGGCTCATCCGTAAAACCACTTATATACACAGGGAAAGCAATGGTACATACGTTGTTCCAAAACTAAGCCAGGAATAGTAGTTCCTCATTACCAAATGAAGTCATTTGGTACTTTAGGCGTCTTCCGCAGGCAAAATTAAGCAGCTTCAAAAAATAGAATCCATAGAAACCAAAACATTAAAGTAGAGGAAAAAATGAAGGGGGGGNTCCTCATTACCAAATGAAGTCATTTGGTACTTTAGGCGTCTTCCGCAGGCAAAATTAAGCAGCTTCAAAAAATAGAATCCATAGAAACCAAAACATTAAAGTAGAGGAAAAAATGAAGGGGGGGGGGGGTATTTACGTTCCCGGATTATTAATATAGAACAAGAAAATTATAAGGGGAAACTCGTGAGAATGATTCGGTAACGAGGCATCCGTCTAATTAATCACGAGGCTGCGCTAACATGAACTTGAAAGTTTTTGTCTGGCGTGCGAGCGCGGGGTTCATTTCATTCAGAACACGAGGATCTTTTCGGGGCCCACATGGAGCGTAGCTCAAAAACGCGGCTGTTTTGCTCGTGGAAATAATTAAGGGATGCCATGACGAGGCGGCGCACAGTGGATCGAGTCCATGAGGGAAGTCGGACAAAATTTGAAAACTTTAAAAGCTTATAACTCCGTTCATACGTAAAATTTTGAGGTTCTAACAGTGGTTTCATTGCTTTCCTCGTTAAATGTTCTTCTACAACACTCCTTAAAATTTAAAATGGGACCAAATAAACATTAAAATTTGCAGTTTTAGTCAAAAATTTCAAGTCCGGCCTTTCCGATTGACTCGATCCACTGTGCGGCGCGGGCGCGGCGAATGTTCGGCGTGGCTTTAAATTCCTGCTAATGGTCCGCGCGTTAACCCCTCATCCTATTTCAATTTTAATACCCAGGAATACCTCTCTCTCGAATATCGTGTCAGCTGGCGCCACGCCGTTACACTTTCCAACAGAGTTATAGGTTCTCCTCGTCGTAGACATGTTACCAAAGAGTTACTTTCAAACAGAAAGTAAGTTACTGGAGGAACGTATCGGCTGATTGAAGCCATCATCAGTACAGCGCGGTTTTTCGATTACTTGTTTTCTCCAATTTTTTGCCGATCAACACAACTCCAAGAGAGTAAGTTATGCTCAAATGAATAGTTCCATTCTATAACGCAGGGATAACATCAACATGCTTGATTGCATTATATGATCACAACTTGTGCCTCTAAAAAGTGCATTCATTTATCTGAATCTGTTGTGTGTAACATAAAAAGAGAAAATGAGAACCCATATTGGAAAGCAGTAGTGCATGACCGCCTGATGTTCCTACGCTTGAGTTTCAGCCAATCAGACACTCAACGACGACTTTTGAATACCTTATGGTTGATAACATGGGAAATCGAGATCGTAAATTTTTTTCGAATTCAGCAAATTTTTCGGGAAAAATATATTCATGACTGACCTCTCGAGGATTTGGCGTTTCTATTGGTGTATAATACACACCACTCTCTTCAACAAAACTTCAATGATCTTGATTTTTTAAACAATTTTCTTTCACTTGAATCGATATTCTGGACAGTCCCGTTGACTTAAACATACTTGGTGCTTTGATCCCCAGGTATTTGGTAATAAAGTAGGTACCTATACAAAGTGGGTAAGAATAGATAACTAATCGCAATCCGCAAGACCCTAGCATTGGCGGATCCAGTAAATTGTCAACACTGTTTTTCTCCATTTAAACCTATGGAAATGTATCGATTCTTGGAGGCGCCAGGTCTCCGACAAGAATCGATTATTTAACATTGGTTTAAATGCAGGGAATCCGTTGTTGTCAAATCGCTGGATCCGCCCCTCCTGAAGTTAGTCCATCAATTCCCACCTTAATCTATAACAACCACTTTCTTGTACAATTAAGATCAATTTTGCTGTTTTCACGTAGGGCTAGTGTTGGACAAGACAGTCGTAAGTGCGATCTGATGCATGCTTTCGTGGCTACGTCTTGGACACACAAGAAACACATTTTCAGGTTAGAACTTAGCAGAAGAGGGCGGCACTTTCTTTGAAAACACTGTTTTCATTGGCTCTCTGGAGGAATAATGTCACTTACTGCTGTCTGAGAAAACTTTTGCGTACTTGCGGCTTTCTCATAATCTTCGATTGCATATAATTAAGACTGTTTTTGCTATTTCAGTGACATAACGACGGTGTAAGTCGGCAATCACATAAATCGTTTGCGGTGTCTGAAAATCTCCGCCTCTGTGTTATTTTTTTAAAAGAGAACAAATTGACATCATTCCTTGAAGTTTTTTCAGAATTTTCCTCGGACAGAGAAGAAAAATCACGGCAGTTTTAAAGAATTGTCGTTGAATTGTTTTCCGTTTAAAAAATGAAGTATGACAGGAAGTCTGCAACGTCGCAAACCGAGTTATGTGATTGCCGACTTACACCGTCGATAATCTAAAAGAAATTGGCCGAAATTTGAAGGAGACTCGATTTCGAGAATTTGATACTTACTGCTCTCCTCTCTGTCACAGGAGAAAGGAAATTGCAGCAACAAGCACTCCCATAGTGCAAGAGAGGTTGGAAAAACGTGAACTTGTTTGCAGGCGCAAGGATACAACTAAATCACCTCGAGCGATAGTCAGGCGGTATCATGGAAATTGAAGGCGTTTAGAGACGGTTTCGTTTCTTGACCGTGCGAATAATCCTGTTTTAGCTATTTCAGTGAATTCGTCATTCTCTCAAAAGAAATTAGACGAATTTTGAAGGAAACTCAATCTCGAAAATTTGACACTTACTCTCTTCGCTATCAGGGCAGAGTAATCCTCTCAAAGAAACGCAACTGGACATGTTCTCAGTGACGGTGACCACAAGACGCGATTATATTCCAGCTCCGGCCACATTTAAACTGAGAGATGAAGCGAATCCAGAATCAGAGCAGCGTGGGATGCCCGAGCTTCGAGGGGAAGTATTATACAGCTCCGCATATATGCGAAACAAAGTGAGCAAATAAAGTTAGCGGCGCGACAGAGGGGCGAAATTAAAAGAGGACCTGGCTAGCGGCCAGTTTTGGGTGGCATTGTTCATTTGATCCCTGGTAGTGTTGCCGCGAAGACCACAAGACCGTTGTTGCATGCGATGCACATGACAGGATGCGCGCACATTGCCAATATTCTGGTAACGGGTGACTCGGACCCGGACAAGCGGCGTTTACGATCGAAGCTCATAATAACCGAGGTTCATGACTCCCGCCTGCTTCGCCTGAAAAACATCACCTCGAGAAAAATTGTCTGGTTTCTTTTTGCCTGAGATTTTACGTCTGACGTCTTCATTTGTCCAGAATAATTTATTATTACAAATGTTATAACCCGTCGCACAGTGGATGGAGTCAATAAGAGAGGTCGGACGAAATTTGGAAACTTTTTGCGCTCGTGGCTCCGTTTATGCGAAACGTTGAGGTTCTAAAAGTGGTTCCATTGGTTTCCCCGTAAAAATTTTTTTCTGCAAGCACCTTTCAAAATTTGAAATGTGACGAAATAAACGTCAGAATTTTAGTCAAAAAATTGATGTCCGACCTTTCTGACTGACTCGATCCAATGTGCGTCGTTTTTAAAGCACACATTAAACTTAGAACGAAACACGACTTTTTTAAGGCTTCTCGTTTCAAAAAATGCCCAGTATTATCGACGTGGCGAGCACAGGAATCCCATTTTAATTCTCTAAATTGTTTTTAATTCAGATGTGAACTTCTGTACACGGGTGGTTTCACGATAACTGGAATAATTTTGTCGCCGTAACAGACACGCATTTTTCGGTCATATTTTGTGTAATAATGATAATCACACGAATTTGTTTGTATTAATCTACACAGGGTAACGTGTTAAAACGTTTTTAAACAATTTATCGCTCTATTTTTGAATTTTAATTTATAAATGGCCGAAAATGAACTGTCTGTTACGCTGACTTTTTACGGCGTAACAGACATCACATTTACGGAATTTACATAATACTAATTGTAAAGTAGAGCAATAAATCATTAGAAAGTGTTATAATACGTAACCCTTTGAAGATAAATGCGAAAAAATTCGAGTGATTATCATTTCTACTAAAATATCACCTAAAAATGTGTTGTCTGTTACGGCGACAAAACTATTCCAGTTATCGTGAAACCACCCACACGATAAATAACGAATCTTGATATAGCTCGATAATAAATAACTTGGTGTCAACTAAAAGTATATACAGTTGCTCTCATTTTATTCGCATCAGAAATATCTAGGAAATGCCATGTTTTTCCCTTCGCCGTTCCTGGAGGAGAACATCGAAGGTTTCGATGTTCACTACAATTACAGACTCGAGTCGTTCGGTATCGGATGACAATAAAAGGAGAGAATTGCATCATTTTCCGTCGCTTGGTGAGGAATTCTATGACATCACTCCACTCCGCAGCCGAAAAGATGTAAATTCTCCCCTACCTGAGCGCAGGAGCGCATGGAGCTATATCCGCGACATTGCTCATCCGAAATTGTAATTACGTCTTTTGTCGCGATGAGTGCAGTGGCGTGGCGAGCTTTGCGATATATTGATATTTCCCCATTTAAAGCTGTGGTAAATAATCGATTATTAAGGTGTTGGCTGAAACACCCTGTTTATCGATACTTTTCCATGGGTTTAAATGACCGATCAATCGATATATCGCAAAGGACGCCACGCCACTGGATGAGCGCATCCACTCGGATCATGCAACGAGCTGCTGCGAATATGAAAGAAACATTTCGCGATATCGTGTTTCTCCTTGAGTGTTATTGCATTAAATCCGATCCGAAACAATAAAGTCGGGAGCGTGGAGCGGGCGGTATCCAATAATAAATCAGGCGCTGGAGCCGGGAGATACATTATACGGAGCCGGAGTGTAGTCGGCCCTGCTTTTTTTCCCGCCTGTCCCTCAAAAGACGGCACTTGAGGAGGGATAATCCCTTTTATCACTGGATCCGGTCCCCAGCGTATCCGGGCGCGGTGCAATGATTAGTGAGACGCTGAAAAATCGACCCGACCATTAATCTCCTTTCAATTGCCAATATTTTGCACCGCCGGAGAATTAGCCAACTCCCGGAGCCGTCCGTGCAATGGATTCTTCCTCGAGAAACGAAACCAGGACGGATCCCCGTGATGAATTACGCGGTTCCGTGTACTTACTATCAAATCTGTGCTGAGTTTCGATTGTTGCATCGCTCTCGAAGACGAGGCATGAATCGATTATTATCGATATTTCCCCATTTGGAGCTGGGGTAAAGAATCGATTATTAGGGTACTCGGTGTAATCACCCGGTTTATCGATCCTTTTTCATAGGTACAAATGGCTTGTCAATCGATATATCGAAGGCAAATAGGCAAATTTGGAGGGGGGGTAAAGAATCGATTATTAAGGTACTCGTTGTATCACCCGGTTTATCGATCCTTTTCCATAAGTTTAAATGGCTCGTCAATCGATATGTCGGAGGCAATTAGTCAAATCAGGCAGTTTATCAAATGCTTAGGCAGATACTTAAATTTTCAAAGTTTATGAGGTTTTTTATGTTTTCACAAATACCCCTCTAATTTCCAATACTTGCGGGACTAAAAATCAGTCAAGGTACAAAGTCAAGTATCAGTCAAGGTTTTATTTTATTTCTCGTTGAAAAATGCTCCTCATAAATCCTCAACCCCCTAAATTGTGAAAACTTTTTATTTTACGAAATGCTACATGTTTTAAGATAAATTTACATTCAAGGACTAGAAAAAAATGTATTTATAATCGTATGGAAGAAGTTTTTAAAAGGGATTCATTTCCACACGATCACAGAATTATTTTGTCTACAATCAGCAAAATAATCATAAGTTCAGTCTAAGTAAGAATATTTAACTATTTGCCTAGGCATTTAACAAAATGCCTGATTTGATTATTTATCTTCGACAGATATATTGCAAAGCACTGGTGGTCCGAAATAAAATAAATAGTAAATGCACTTGCATTAATTTTACTTAATAAAAACTGATTTGCCATTGAAGATTTTGAAATGTTGCGATTAAAGAACGCGTTTTTGTTTCTGATTTCACCGTGCACCAGAGCTGGCTAGGAGCGGCACAACGCGGAATGATACGGCGTTGATGTTGAAGGCGCGCCCATACGACTATACGTACTCCAAAGTTGTGTTGTGTTGCATACGCGCTAAATTGAAGGAGCCCCGATTTTGTTCGCGCCAGTATACAGCCACTTATGAGAGAAAATGAGTTATTTTAAGCACGGAGACTTGTCGTTAAGTTGTTGCAAACACCCGGTTTATCGATCCTTTTCCATAGGTGTAAATGGCTGATCAATCGATGGATCGCAAAACACGCCATGCCACCAATGGTTATCGTGTTACCTTAATCAATTATTACCGCCGAGATAAGGACGTATCCATCAGTGGCGTGGCGAGCTTTACGATTTATCAAATGATCGGTCATTTAACCTATAGAAAAGTATCGATCTACAGGGTGTTCGCACCTTCATAAATACATTTAGCCTCTTTCACAGCGCAGCCTCGCGCTCTGCGACGCCCAATCGCCATTGCCCCCTATCCTCCCAGAGATCATCAGGCAACCGGCACCATATTCTGATCTCCTCCTCCACCCATTAATAATCACCTTGCTTGCGTGCTTTGCAATACATCGATTTAAACCCATGGAAAAGGATCCATAAACAGGGTGTTCGCAACAACTTAACGACAAGTCTCCCTGCTGAACACCTTAATAATCAATTATTCACTACAGCTTCTAATGAGGAAATATCGACAGATCGCAAAAAACGCCTCTCCACTGGTATCGATCAGGATCATTCGATGACGATCCAAAAAAAATGGTCTCGCAGGTTGGCATGATTCCACGAATCTTGAAATCGTGCATTAAGCAAGAAGCGCCATTAATGATATACTATGGAAACGATGTCTCACATTACAATTAATTTATCAGCTCGGTGATAAAGTGTTTTTTGAGATTGCTCTTTTCTCCTCTTTTTCTTTGCAATTTTGAGTTCGCAACACAAGTTGCGAAGAAATTCGCAGAAGTGTACACAAAGACGGAGGAGCAACAACAGTTACCTGAGCCGAGGACGCGACTTCGTGGACGAAGGGATGAGGGCTTGCGGATCCGCGAACCCCCGGATTGGATGTTCAACCGAATTCGATTTAGCGGGCGGGGGACTTGGGGGGGGGGGGGGCTTTAATTTGTTTGCTCCGAGTTTCGTTGACAGGGAGTCGGATTTCTCCGCCACTCGGCGTCGCGGCGCCAGAACCACGCATCCCCGTAAACTCCACATGGGAGTTACGTTGTTTCGACCTCTCACGGCGGATTTGTGGCGGAAGTTCGGCGGTCCCCGCTGAGCAGTCACCACGTATCTTCAACGCAAAACCAGTTGTAGATAGGCGGTTTTCGTGCGATAAGTCGGGATGACGGCGGCTTTTTTCGGTTTGACTTGGAGTCATCCGCGGATCCCGGTTGCCGAGTTGTGGTGAAAATTAACCTTTCTCTCTCTTTGCAAGAATGTAAATATCGGTCAACGTGGCTACGTTGCCCGGGATCTGTCCTCATCTCACTTTTCACTTTGAATTATCATAAAGATGAGCTTGAGCAGCCCCAATTTCCCTTTCCTATCGGATCTCCCCGTGTCGAATATTGTTTCCTGAACAACTGTATTCTTGTCGGAAACATTGGAGTAAGAGCTGAGAATCAAGATTTCATCTCAAAGGGGTCACTCGGTGAATTTACGCGATGGTAAACTGACTGATGCGCAGATACACTCCCTCGGCATGAATTCATGGACTGAATCAGGCAAAGAGAAACCGAACCTCTCCGCTCATTTTAGGAATAGCATATCGACGGTGAAATTACCCTTGCACGCATCACGTTTGCAGTGTTTAAATATCTCTGCCTTCATTTTATTTTTATTTTTTGAAGGAGAACAAATCAATATCATTTCTTGAAGTTTTTACAGAGTTTTATTTGCACAGCGTGGAAATATTACAGAATTTTTCAAGACTTGATGTTTAAAGTTTTCCTTCAAAAAAGTAAAGATTGACAAGTAGTCTGCAACGTTGAAAACCGAGATATGTGGTCTGGTAGTTGCGCCATCGATATGATTGTGCTCTTGTTTTATCTTTGGCACTGAGTATTTTTAAAAATAAATCTAAAAATTTAGTTCTATTTTGGTGCAGTCCAAGCCTCCTGGTAGTTAAAAGCGATTCTGAGCTGAATTTTGGGATCAACCTAGCTTCCTCAAGAACCATTGGTTCTTTAGAAAATGTGCGGTAGTGGAGCGTAAATCATGGGCTGTTGATTTTTTTCTCTTTTGAATTCATGGTGAAGAATCGATTATTAAAGGCACCGTGATAATCGATCCTCTTGGGCTTAAATGACATATCAGTCGATTAATTGCAAAGCGAGAGATATGGATCGGATTTTGGAGGTCCAGGGTGGGGGTTTTAAACATTTTTGTTCGAAATCGCTGTTTTTGGTTCTATAAAAGTTATAAAATTTACTCTGAATCCCTGTTCTTGAATCATTCACGTTTGACTGGTATTGTGACATTTAATGCACCAGGAATTATGCCAATTCCTTCATTTTTTTTAACCCTACCTTTTAAATCTTTACGTAAAATTTGTAGGGATATTCTTCCAGACGGAAAGAAAAGCAAGCAAAATCCTGAATTTCGAATTCACTGATTTCCTGCATTCGTGTAAAATGAGCCAAAAAGTTATTGTATCTTCTCAAACTACGATGTGAGTCTTCTTTTAGTTAGCCCATTTTTTTTCAGTTACATCGATCTACCAAGAACTATACTTTGCAATGTGCCACATTTAAGGCCGGAAGTAGATGCGGAATTTAAGTCAGAGCCGTCCAGAGTGGATTTACTTCAGAATGTTACGTCGGTGCGGGAAGAAGTAAAGTTCACAGCCTCTGCCTGACATTCGGGAGTTTAATAAAGTAAAGAATGGTGATAAAGCACGTATTTTAGGGCACAGGCTCAGCCGACGGGCTCTTCCTCTGTTATAAAAATATAAAATGACCACTCGCGCAGACCCCTACCGGCTTGCCAAGTCTCCTCGTTTAGCTTATTCACTTTCACTGCCCACTTGGAGTCCAAGTAGAACTCACTTAAAATGGGTTCTTTTTACACACGGATCTATATTTCAGATTTCTATAAGAGAGTTGTCCAATATGGAGACCATTTGGATTGTATTTTGCAAAAAGGAACCAAGAGCATTCCAATGTAGCTAAGATTGTGAAATAAAATTCTTGAAATCATGCAGACAGTTAAATTTACAATGGTAAATTTCGTCTTGCATGTATAGATTGTTGGGGGTAAAGATGAAATTTGTTCAGATGGTTTGTTCCCATCGATATTTGCAACTTAACCCTTTATTGCATAGCGTTGCAAGAAAACAACAAATGGTTTTCAGCTTTATTTCTAAGCTGGAGTATTAAATTGAATCAAAGCAAGAAATAATTTTTGGGGGACATTATATGCCTGATCTCCTTGCCTAGAAAAAACCATAAAAATCGGTTCCAACCGACTCTAGTGTCAAAAAAATACTGGACAAAATAGATTTTCTCTCCAAAATCAACGATTAGCTCATGCAACAAAGGGTTAACAAAATTGCAAAATTTTAGCGACATTGGAATGCTCTTGGTTCCTTTTTGCAAAATGCAATCTATTAGACAGAAAGAAATCGGCACGATTTTAGTGTTTTCAAAATTATGTATGTACATCCTCATATCTATCTTGATGGAATGCTAGAATAGCAAAGATATTGTTCTTCTATCGAGTAGTTGTATGCTTAAAGAAAAACGATTGTGTGAATGTTATTACTATACATATGTATTTAGTAGTTCTCAAAACAAAGAAAAAGTTGCGTGATTTTGAAATATTTGTAATCGAGCTGGTTTTTCTCACTTAAACGCGATCTTTAAAAAATTGTGGTTATCAAAACCTTATTGCGATTGAAACTAGTTTTGATTAGTTGAACCCCCATTTCTTGGCATATCAAAACTATTTTTAACTACTATCAAAACTCGTAATTGCATAAATATTCTCTTTACTTTAGGTCAACTAGTCAGAATTAGTTTGGCACAGGTTAAAATTTTAATTACGACATTTTGAAAACAAATTTGAATTTCATTTAGATACCACTAACTGAACTTAAAGAAACTAGTGTTGTCTATACACTCAGGTAAAGGTCATTCTTGCCATTGATAAATCAAAGGCAAACTAGTAATTTTGATCGCGATTTATTTTAACATAGGACTCTTTTAAATATTCTATGAAAAATGCCTTCCAACACCGACTAATTTTCTCACGAATGTCATTCTCTTTAGGAGAAGATACGGAGGCTCTATCAAATCCACTTATTCTAATTTCACTTTATACATCATACTGACCTTATTTCATGTTTTGTTGTGTTGCAGGTTAGTAGTCTACAGAAAGCTCTTTCCTATAATGCATTAATGCTGCTACTCAGAAATTCCACGCACGGTATGTAGAAAAGTTGAAAAACTGGTCCATTTACACAGGAACGTAAATATATGAACTTTACATACACGGTTTTCCCCTTACCAAACTAAATTGGCATTAAGACTTAAGTTGATGCACAGCTGATCAAACTCTGAAATTTCATTGTGTACTCACATCAATCCCACAGTAAATCTCTGAATGAACTTTTTTTAATATTTTTGCTCAACTATACTGTGCTCATTAACCAAATTTTGATGAAATATTCATGTTTTATCGAGGCTCCAATTAGGATTTTACTATTTACCGTAAATGAGACATCAAAAATTGCCCAAAAAACACTCGAGACTGAACATTTGGATTACTTACACGGAAACCGTTCGATGCTGGATTCGGTATGCTTTCGACGAAGCGCCTCTCATTTGATGATTACTTGCACTACATTTTGAAAGAAGGAACTACCATCTCCAATTCATCCATAAAAGATCTTATTTGCAATAGGAAACTAATTGCACATACAATGTTGTTTCTATGATGAGTCGAAAATAGTAGTTCCTTATTCCAAAATATAAACCAAGTTGAGCTGTCACTTACATTCAATTATATAATTGTTCATCACCACCAGAGACGTCCAAAAGTTCGACGAACTGGCAGTGCAAGAGTTTTTTCATGGTCAAAGAGTCAAAGCTCAGAAACTGCATTTTGAGATTTCACATTAGGTTAACTTTACGCGGAAACGAAGTGGAGTTCATATTCAGAAATGGACGTATTTCTGCCAAATAGAACTATGTGTATCATGACGTGAGCCCTGTTTTGCACATATGCTTATGGGTCTCAGGGTTCATACTTCAATACACATAGTTCCGTTTGATAGAAATACGTCCAAATAATGTTTTCCTCCGCCTTTACTCAGATATTAAATTGTCAACGTAAGAAACCACGTACCTCAGTTTCCGACGTTCCCAGACTTCCTGTCATACCTTATTTCGTCTTTGAAAAACTTATTAACGAAATTTCTTGAAAACTTCCTTGATTTTTTTTCTCTGTTAGCGGAATATCCTGTATGGATTTCAAGATATTTGGTTGGCTTGTTTTTCTTTCACAAAATGAAATAGGAGCGACAGTGGGACAAGGAGCGATAGTGAAACACTGTAACAGAAATACGCGGTTACACACTTTAGCCATCGAGAAAGACCCTATCTGAACTTATATAAAGAAGCTTCTCCTTATATGATACTACGTGATGCAAGGTGAAAAGCCTGTCCAAAGTTCTCGGACGAACTTATCCAAACCCACCATCTTCATCCACAGAGGAGTGAAAATCCAACCTCTCCACATTTCTAATGATACAAATCAAAATTAAAAGTTGCGACGGATCAATATGCGACTTTCAACGCTGAAAACTGAAAATGTCGGCGCTTTGAATCACCTACTTTGTTATTGCTTGTAGAGTTCATCGGGGAAAGTTATTGCGGTAGGTTTTCCGGAATACGTCGCTAATAATGAATGATCTCCACGCTGCACTCGTTATTGCTGCAATTGTTCGTTCCCTCCGCGTATTTATTGTGACTTTACTCTCAAATTTAAAATATGATTTCAATTACCGACGTAAATCACCTTTTAGCTTTCATGCGGTGTAATATGCAGCTCTGTACCATGGACCACGGTATGCTCTGCCGCTGTGGAGGACGCCACTCGCCGCGGTTTTCAATGAACTAAATAACTTCACGGTGAAAAGTGAGGTATCGTTTAAAACTAAAGTTGCGTTAAAAGTTGGATTGTAAATTCTAACAATGACATCTGTTATCAGCGCTTCGCAGTGAAGCGTGAGGTATCGTCTAAAAATGAAGACGTATTAAGAATGGAGATGTTGCATGTGTGAGGAATTTGCGATTTGACTGTTGATTCTTATCTGAAAGTTTGCACGAAAAACGATAGTGCCTCTGGTTTTTTCTGAAATCAACTCCCAAACTCAAAAATAGCTCTCAAGGTGAGGCCAAAATGGAGGGGATATCCCACGCTACCCCGAGAGTCCATCTCTACATCAAGACAAACTCTCCATACAAAGATAGGGAGCAAATACATTAGGAGGGTTGCCACTTTATTTGGGAATCCAAAACTGAAAACCCGGCAACCCTCCTAATGTATTTGCTCCCTATCTTTTCATGGAGGGTTTGCCCTTATGTAGAGGTGGACTCTCAGGATAGGGTGGGATATCCCTCCATTTTGGCCTCCACTTGAGAGCTTTTTTGAACTTGGGAGTTGATTTCAGAGAAAACCAGTGGCACCATCGTGTTTCTCGCGAACTTTTACATGAGAATCAACAGTCAAATCGCAAATTCCTCACACATGCAACATCTCCATTCGATTCTCAATCCTAACAATGACAACTGTGGCTAGCACAACCGACCCATTACAGAGTCAGAATATTTACAGGAGTGGATTGGCGTGTTTTGCGATTTATCGATGAATCTGTCATTTAAACCTATGAATAGGTTTAATGGCCATAGTTTTTATTGAATTCAATTAAAATGAATCCAGATACTTGAAACTGGTTGAGGAGAAAACGACGAAAGAGTAGCTTACTTCCGGACTTTCCGGAAATTCTGGACTAGTAGACACCCTAACCACTCTTTCGACCCGAGATGCATTTCAGAGTCTGATCTCCACTTGTTTTGTTAATTTCTCGCGCATTGCAATGCAATCGTCAACCCGCAATATTGTCGCTTTTCTGGCGTAAGGGCCGGGTGTATCTCAAATTCCACATGATCCCTGTAATTCGCATTCCTCTATGCTTTCCAGAGCTTATGAGGACATAGAGATACGCTCTCACTGTCGCGCTAAGGAAGAACGCCGTGTGAACATTCGAGAGTTGCCGAATTTCCCTTGATAAAACATGTATTTTTGATGACATTCTTGGATATTTTCCCTTGAAATTTGCAGATATTTTAGATAAAATTGCGCACAAAATTGTCTGAGCGTTTTGGAAAATAATATTCACAATTTCTCGGGAACAATCGGTTTTTATCGAAGGAAACTTGGCAACGTCTGAAGGCTTATACGGCTTTCTTCCTTAGCACAGTAGCTTACGCCACAGGAGCGACGAATCTGAGTCTTCCGGAATTCGTGAGACAAGGATCCGCGGTTTCTCCCGAAGGCGCCTCGCAGTAGCGTGGCGTAGATTGCGATATATCGATTGTTATGTCATTTAAACCTATGGTAAAGAATCGATCATTAAGGTGTTCGCTGCGAGCACCCTGTTTATCGATCCTTTTCCATAGGTTTATATGGCATAACAATCGATATATCGCTATTCACGCCACGCCACTGGCGCCTCGTCCCGCACGAAAAAAAGAAAAGTTCTCGTCCCTCCCGAATCGCAGCGCCACCGTGCTTGGGGCAAGAACAAGATTCAACCGCGCCCACCTCGAAACGTAACAACCAGAAACATTTAAGTTGAGTTGGAAACTTTGCATATCCAGCGTGCGGTGGAAAACATAAATAAAAAAGTTGTGGAGCGTTGATAAGTTGTCTGCTTTTTAACTTCCCGCCCGCCCGCGATCTCGCGGCGCCAATTTTCACGCTGTCGGATTGTACCGGAGCCCTTTAAATTTTGCGTTTCCAAAAAAGGATCGGACTTAAAAAAACGAGCAGCAAACTCTGATTCGATGTGTTGATAGGGCGCGTTATTGACTCGTGTCAGCCTGGTTAGTTTTCATTTACAGAAATTTTATTGTAAGTAAAAGTTATGTAAGTAAAAGGACAATTGGATTACATTCGGCAATAAAGAACCTTTTTATGTGGCTAGCCCTTTAAGGCACATATCTGCATTGGGAAACAAATGACATGTATGCTGTTTCTAAAATGGGCTAAAAGTGGAAATTCTGATATTTCTTCGAATTTCTCACCAAAATCGGTTCCAGAACATTTTGTCAACGATTTTTTGCCCGCGCAGCTTTTTTGTCCAGTAGTTTACGCCCAAACGTAAAATAAGCAACAGTGTCTTGGTCCAAGCGTTATATTTAAGTCGGTATGTAAAATTATATTAACAATATGGAAATGAAAAATTGAGGAGGAAGGAGGTGTTGTTATGGTTGCTCATTTTCTAAATGAAATGTTATTACTTTCTCCTTTTGAATCGTCTTTTTAAATTGTCATTGGTGAATATTTAGTTTTATTAAAATATTGAATGTACAATATACCTTATTTATGTATAGGTACTTTTTTATTTTTTCTTTAATTTTTTCTTTACGAAATTATTACCTCATTTTGAAAACATTTATATTTTTAAAACGTTACAAATATTTGTAAAACCTTTTCCAAGCGACACTAATCTCAATGAGCCGCAGTTGTGCCGACAGAAACTGCAGAAATAAATAACTAAAAGAGGAAAAAAACCAAGAAGCAAGCAATCTTTAGTTCTAACCCATTTGTACATCGATCTTTCAGAGTCAAATACGTCAAATTTTGAGCGTTTGGTTGAGCGTACACCTCGCTGCAGCACAATAAAAGCACAAAATGTAAAAGAAAAATTTAAAGTGCTTCGGAAATCATTAAATTTGACACGGTACCACCAATATTCAAAAAACACACACTATAATATTATCCTCCTTTGATAGATTGATACATATTTCTTCCCCATCAATTTAAATGAGAATAATCAATGCAGAGGTTGCTAACATTTCAAAATCATGAGTTAAAAAACGCTGACAATGCGAGTATAAATATTAAAGCCTAACAGAGCGGAGCAGCGTGCTGCCAGCAGGAGAGGCTCACTGGCGCCTACAAACCTAAGTGGATACTTCACGCATTGCACAATGCTTGAAGTATCCACTTAGGTTTGTAGGCGCCAATGCTCGTTTTGCGCTGACCGCCCGCCGGCCGTGCGGCGGCGCCTGAAGCAACTATTTCACAACAGAGGTGTTGCACAGTATTATACGAAATTGAACGTATTAAGAATGGCAGGCATCCTTTAAAAGTACAGATCTTTCCTCGCAAAATAAATCAAGATACTTATCGTACATAGGAAAAATCTAAGAGCCTTTAGCTGAGGTAAATATAGAGGTTTATCCGGTTCAGGTATAACAAAGTGGGAATCTCTTGAAAGATAATTAAGTCCTGTTACACCAAAGAGGTGTAGAGAGTTTTAGTGAATTTTGTCTCATGGAATTGACGCTTCCCCATTTTTACCAAAACTCTCAACTATATATTATTCTCCGTTAGACCAAATAGACAAAACAAAAAAAACAAGCAAACGATCATTATTCCAAGACAGTATATATTTCCATCTAGAAACGTCGTGAGCAATTGTCGTTTGTATTTACATATGGGCCAATTAACTTTGGGTCTCAACTGGCACGTGGACCAAAACTCCCGTGCCAAAAAATCGCGTTGGACGTAAATTACTGGAAAAACAGGTGCGCGGACAAAAAATCGTTGACAAAATTTCCTATAACCCCCAATATCAGCAAAATTTTGGACACAAATTTACACAGTTAGATTCTTTCGAAAAATCCAAATCTCTGAGTCAATTTTGCAACCTTAAGATGGAGTTACGTTCTTTTGTGCGGGAATCGACGAATTGTGCATCGATCTCTGAAAAGATCGAATCAATTCTGGCAGGCTGGTCTTTTGACAGGATCGACTCTTTTCCTTCTGAAGCATATCGAAAGGATCAGCTCCTTTCCATTACTTTTGCAATTTAATAAGATATTCTGGCATGTAATTCGTTAAGAAGAAAAACCTGCTTACACTGGGACTCCTGAAAAAAGAATTAAAGTCCAGAACTGACGATATATGAACGTATTTATGCTCAAAGAAAGTTTGTGAAAATGAATTTATTCAAAAAGATCTATGGGGCTTAAGTTTGCTTGCTCTATAGTCTCTTTTAATTCTACTCATTTGTACATCCATTAGACAGAGTGAATAGGATGTAAAGCACAACAGGATATGGATCGCAGAACCCTTTTCTTTGAGAAAAACTCTCCAGATGAAGCTGGGCCTTTTTTTAAAAAAATCGTTCACTTAGCCCTCCGTTTGGCTTTGATTGAAATTATACGGAACCACAATTATTTTGTTTGAAGGTGCGTAAACGATGGTAAATTACGTATTAAATATTTCACAATAGCCGCATATCTAGTACATGCGAAAAGTAGAATATTACTTTAATGCATGTCTTTGTTTTAAAAAAAAGGAAAAAGTTTACTTTTACTCAATCTACTTCTTCGATATTTTACATTCGGGAAATGAAACTGAAGTGTAGAGTGTAAAAAGATATTTTAAAGGGAAAAAAAATAAAGAAAAAAATAAGAGACAATTACCAACACGAAATCAGGTAATGAATTGGCAAATGAACTCATTAATTGCAACTAGGTCAAATGCAATTTGTGCTTGCTAAATACGGGACTGCAAATGGTTTGTCGCTGTCGGATGTGTAACACCGTGAATTTCAACGGTGCAACTGATGAACACGCTTTGTGCCTCCCGCAAACCCCTCCCTGAGCCTCCAAGTTGCCAAATTTACACCAAGCTTCCTTGCTCTATGAGTCATCCATGAGAGTTATCCATATGAGAGCTCCAAGAGTGCATCACCTTTCGAACGCACATATATGTATATTCAAGATGGAGGAGTTTTTAGAACTGATGAAATACATTTTTCTAAGGACTGCGGTTTTCAAGAGTACCACATGGAGCAGGGATAATAGTCAATTTTTCATTTCTTCTAGTTTTGGAGAGAATGGGTGGTAGATTTTTTTTAACATTAGAGAATTGAGTTGTTGGCACCGTATGTATGATCCAGCATACTCTTACGTTTAACTTGAGACTGAGTTTGATTAGTTCTGTTGTCTGCAACAGCAACAGTTAACAGTTCAGCAAGAACTTTACTCCAAATGCATACTAAGGTGCGTACCCACGCGTACACCAAATGCGTACCCATTTCTGAAACCAATTTTTTCCATTAAATTGGCAAAATATTCAACCTATCCCCTTGATACGGTAAGATCGGCAACACGCGTATCAGGTGAGAACCGTCAAACATTGGCAGTAACCCTCGACCCTCCACTATTTTTTGGTCGTTTAATTAAAAGTGTCTGTTGGAGTCAGTGGTGATTTTGCCATTTGGCAAACACCGTTTTTGCTCCATTTGAATCCATTAAAAATATCGATTTTAGGTGAGACAGGCTGTCTCACTAAGAGTCGATTGTTTTACATACATTTAAATGGAGGCAAAGCAGTGTTGCAAACTTTCAGGAATCGCCACTGCGGGAGTAAGCATTCACGTTCTCTCTAATCTATGGCCGATTATTAAAACTATGTCGATATGGCAAGCCTTAACTTACTTTACGAAATACACGTCCCTGTCGCATTTCGATGTCTTGTCGTGCTGACATAAAAATTTAATAACCAAATTGCCAACGGAAAATCAATTACTTGGACAATGCTTCGCAATTCGGGAGTCTTGTATCTGACTAATTATATACAGAATGATTCAAAAGTATCGCGCCACCTTTATAACGCCTTGGTCTCTTACACCTTTTCACATGGGTCCATTTAAAATTTTGGGGGTCAACAAAGGTCGTTTCCGTTGACCTAAGAGTGCTCACTAAATTTCAAATCTGTCGTTAATTTGTTCAAAAGTTACAGGGGTACCTAAGATGTAGGTGGGGCAAGAATTTTCAATCACACTGTAGAAACAACATGCGTGCCATTAGTTTTCAAATGCAGATGGACGCTTTTAAGGATGAGCCAGAAATAGTAGTTCCCAGTCACACAAACCGAGTCCATTTGTAACCGAGTTAAATTGAGGAAAACCAACGGTGCCAACTCGCGCGGATCGCCGCCGCACAATGGATCGAACCAATGGGGGAGGTCGGGCAAAATGTGGAAACTTTAAACGCTTATAACCCTGTTTATACAAAACTTTGCAGTTTTAAAAGAGCTTCCATTGATTTCCTCGTAAAATTTTCTACCCAAAACACAGCTTGAAATGTAAAATGTGACGAAATAAACATTAAAATTTTTAGTTTCAGTAAAACATTTCTTGTCCGACCTTTCTAATCGGCTCGATTCACTGTGCGCCGCCGGTGGATTCCGTCAACGAGTTGAAAGGCGGAGAGAACGAAACGGTTTAGGGATGAAAATCGACTCGCGTGGGCGGGGGGCGGGAAGGGGGTGAATCTGCATGTTTGCGGAACGTGTTATTTGCGTCGAGAGGGGGTGAATAATAAAACAAAGCCGAGTCTAGCGATAGATCGGGGACAGCGGCGAAAGGGGTGGAACGCCGGGCCGGGCCGGGCCGGGGCGATTGAGTGACATCCGGAGGGGTTGAAAAATCTCAGGAGCGCCAAAACAGGTGCTTCCCGCCGCCATCCTCCCCGCCTCACCCCCGCCCCCGCGCTCAGCTCCAGACTCGATCGAGGCGGAGGCGTCTTTCGAACCCCAATTCCAGCATCCGCGAGATAAATCGATGCTAATATTTAGGTCATTTTTGACTCAGACGTACCCTTACTGCTCCGGGCTGGAATATCTCTGTTGGGTGAGTTGCGCCGTGTCTGTGCCGCTCTCTGATTGGCTCACGGGATATGGAGCTGTTCATAAAATACGCCGGAAAAAAAGCGATGTTTATTATACATGCTGGATGTTAAAAAAAAAGTGTGCGGTAACTTATAAAATGCTGAACTACCCGCTACAACAGTTACTTTAGCAATTCCAAGATGTTAAACTAAAAATAGACAAACTTTGAAGAAATCCCAGGGGGGTGGGGGGGGGGGCGAAAAACATTTTTGCATCAAGCTCTCTCCTGGAAAAATTGTCACTCCTCAGAAGAAATCAGAATCTGTGTATTCCGAATTTATTGTGGGATGCCGCACGCACTTCAATGAAGCCTCTCTGAGAATTTCGAGAGAAACAGCACTCACAAATTAGGTAGGACGTAAAAATCGATGGGAAAACTGCAAAAATGCGTATCTGGGTTGGCGGCGTTTCAGACTTTTTGTCATACTTTATTTTCCACTTGGAAAAATACTGAATGTCATTTTTTGAAAATTTCATTAATTATCTCCTCTATATAAAAAATACTCTGTAAGTTCGGTCTTCTTTTTATTCTTAAAATAGTATCGAGGATTTCGAAACTCCACGACCGAGATACGCATTTTTGCAGTTTCAACATCGATATAACCGGCAGAAACCTGACAACATTCGCATTTTCGTACGGCATATTTCTCCTTTCCACGGGAAGATGAGTCTGATGAACGCAATCCCGCGGGTCTGGGTCGGGATAATTCCATTTCACGCCTCCTCCGAGCGCACAGTGGTAACGGGCCGAGCGCCGAGCGGGAACATGTGCTACGTGTCCTTGACCCTCTTAAAAACGCTAAAACAAAAATATCGATTCCTCCCTTGATTCGCTCGCGGATTCTATGCGGGTTGACCCGGGGACAAATAGACACGCTCTACAGTTTACTGCCGTGCTAAGCAAGAACACCGCGAATCCATCAAGATTTTCCCTCGTTTTTTGGAACTTAACACTTTATAAAATATGTACTATTTTACCCACACTGGAAAAAAAAACACATTGGATCTAGAGTCCGGACTCTTAAAAACATTGACAAGAAAAAGTACTCTTGATTCAGTCAGAATCTAGCTTAAATCAAGAACCAAGCCTCCTAATTTAAGCGGATTTCGTTTTGATTCAAGCAAAAATCCAATTGAATCAAGAGTATTTTTTCTTGTCAATGTTTTCAAGAGTCTGGATTCTAGATCCAAATTGTTTTTTTTCCCAGTGTGATAAACAAGAACGCCGTAAATCCAGCATGATTTTCCCTCGTTTTTCGGAACCCAACACTTTATAAAATAAAATCTGTTTTATTTTATTCACCTCAAAGTCTCAGGAAGAGTTTTTGATAGTATTTGAGGAAGAATTCTGTAAAAAAATTGTTCCAAGATACACAAGTTTTTGCGCTATGATATATTGTTTCCAAAAAGTTTAAAATGGCGTTTAAGACGTTTTTGCGTTCCGCGGCAGAGTAGCGTGGCGTACTTTGCAATATATCGATTGATCTGCCCTTTAAACCTATGGAAAAGGGTTCATAAACAGGGTGTTCGCAACGGACACCTTTATAATCGATTCTTCAATGTAATAATCGCTCGTCAATAATCGATCGAGGTAGTACGATAACGATCAGTGGTGTGGCTCGCTTTGCGATAAATCGAATGTTTTGTAATTTGAACCTAGTGAATAGTGTCGATAAATTGGGTGTTCGTAACGAACACTTTAATACTCGACTCTTTACCGTAGCTTCAAACGAGGAAAAATCGAAAATCGATAATGGACCACTAGATAAGGTACGAATTTCAGCATTCTGATACATTTTTCTTAACCAAAATTTTACGTAAAACACGATGCACACAACGAAAATTACCGAAATTAACTCCTTACGAAGATATTAAATGATTCTTGATGCGAGAATTCAAACCACCCGCTCATGAAAACACAATGCTCTACGTGATTCACATCGCGCGCTAAACGTTATCATGACAGTCTCTGCAATATAAAAATCTGGCAACCTTAATCTTGACGCTTTGGCTCAGTTATAGCAAATTGCTAATAGTTTGAACAACACATGATGGGAAATGAACATTGCTCGATTGAGAAGCTTGCTGAAACCGTTGTAGTGCGCGATTTGACTCACGTAGAGCTTTGAGTTTCGTGTGAGCGGGCAGTTCAAATTCCTCGTAACCAATGTGAAATAAAAACGTTAATATCTTCGTTAGGAGTTGGTTTCCGTAATTTTCGTTGTGTGAATCGTTTTCCACGTGAAATTCTGGTTAAGAAACATGTATCAGATCGCTTAAATTCGTACCTTGTCTAGTGGTCCATTATGCCATGCCACTCCACTTGTATTCCGGCGACGGTGGATACCTCTTCGGTTCCAACATCATTGTAAGTCGGTGGGGAAGCTTGAATGATCAATATTTCCCCATTTGAAACTATGGTGAAGAATCGATTCAAGGTGTTCCTTACAAATACCCTGTCTATCGTGGTGTTTGCGTGGTGCATTGCTAACAATGGTCAAACATCGGGCTGCAAGGTCAATTGTTGCACAATTTTCTGGGAGGGATCGCCCAATCGCTAGTGGTACGTCTCCCACAAGCTCTCACTCCACATCATCTTGAAAGTCAGTCCCTGTTGAGTGTTGACCCCGCGTCTTCATCTCAGGAGATAAACTGGGGAGGGGTTGAGACGGAAACGGGCGCACAATGGATTGAGCCAATAGGAGAAGTCAGCCATAATTTGGAAACTTTAAACGCTTATAACTCCGTTTATACAAGACTTTGAAGTTCTAAAAGTGGTTCCATTGGTTTTCTCGTGAAATTTTCTTCAAGCAACACCCCATAAAGTTAAAAATGTGAGGAAATAAACATACAAATTTGCAGTTTCAGTCAAAAACTTCGTGTCCGACCTCTCTAATTGCCACGATCCACTGTGGGGCGGGGGAGGGGTTCATCCCTGGCCCTTCAACTCTCCCGCTAAGTGCTGAGAGTGCCGGAAAGCCCTCCAGAGCGGAGGATTTTTCGGGAGAAATCGAGCGAGAAGCGGAGGGCTAAAAATTAAAAGCGCGTATTCCCGAGATCTCACGCCAAACGTGGCAAGCTCAATTTAGATTGAAACAAATTGCTCCGGGAATCCTCACTGAAATTGGTCCTTCCACCAGTACCGAATCTCGGCCTCAGTGCTGCCGTGCTGAGGAAGAACACCGTATGAACCATCAGGCGTTGCCACATTTCTTTCAATAAAACACGAATTCCTGGTAAACTTGAGAATATTTTTCTTCCAATTTTTCAGATTATTTTGTTCGCATTTTCACCCTGAGTTCCTGAAAATTTCACGGAAAAATATTCATACATTTTCTAAAAAATAACTATTTCAGTGAAGGAAAATTGGCAACTCCCGAATTTTCATTTGGCGTTTTTCCTTAGCACGGCAGAATGAAAGTGCGATCCGGAGGGAAAAGAAGTGCGAGGGGGGGGGGGGGGGGGGGAGGGGTGCTGGCCAACTTGATGAAACTGGTATATTCAACCATCCGCTAGCCGAGAGAGACGCTCTTCTCGATGATTGTTTTAAATTGAGATCGATCTTCGAGCAAATCCTGCTGACCCTTGAAATTTTTCTCGAATAGACCCCGAAAATGGGGTTTCGAAGGGGGTGATGACCCGGTTTTGACCTTTTGGCTGCCATAGATCGGCGGGAGTCGAATAGACCGTGCTCAGCAGAAAGGAACCAAGCCATATCGGCTATCGCCAAATTTAAGTGGGCAATTAAATGTATATTACATGAAGACCGCTGGGTGAATTACTTTGAAAATTTTAAAGAATTTGCCTCGTCCTATGTCAGGAAATCATTCCAATTTGCACAAAAATCCGCACAACCGTTTCAAGTTAATAAATTAAATTGCCCTGTTAAATTTGGCGATAGCTGATGTATAGCTTGGTTCCTCTCTGCTTAGCGCGGTCCAATAGAAGGCCCCCCACGTCTGAACTCAAATTTTTCAGCAGCGTAGGGAAAATTTCTATTCACGGGGGAAGGAAGATCTCAATTTTTAGTTTTAGATGTAAAGTGTTGTTACTCTGAGAAGAACAAGGAAAGCGTTCACTATTAATTTCCTCTGAAATGGCAATAGCGTTGGAAATAATAATGAGTATTCTTCTTCACTTTTTCACAAGGGTAATGCGTAACGCTCACCGCCTCAAGGGGGTAGACTGTGAAGTGGTCATACAGCTCTCAAGAAAATACGAATTCTTAGAAGCGCGCCTTTTGGGCCGGTTGAGAGATTCCGAAATATGTTAACTTCTTTTTCCAAAATGACGAGTGCTTTGGACACATCTTAGGTATTTTGAGAAAACTTAATTATAACTTTTCTCAAATTTCGAAAATAAGAGACGCCTCAACGCGCGTTATTGATGATGGCGCGACGTTCTAACGCATAGTAGTAGCTCATCGATGACGGCGCAGAGATACAACTATTCGTGCTTGATGGATGCCCGTGTTGCGTCTGCAAAATTGAAGGCGCGACAGCGCGAGGCTTGAACTCGCAATGCTCTACTCTGTGCTGCCGATGAGGAGTCTCTCAGCTTCGGGTCGGGATGAAAGTGAAATCAACGAGGCCGATTACGTCTCTTGTTCGTGTGTGTCTGTTGTTCACTTAGCTCTTAAAGCACCACTACAAATAAGACGAACAAAACCATAATAGTATGGAAATAGAGCAAGAAAAAGGACGCGCGTTGATGACGGCGCAGAGATACAACTATTCGTGCTTGACGATTGTCCGTGTTGCATCTGAAAAATTGCAGGCGCTAAGGCATGAGCACTGTTTGCGCTAGAAACATAAGTCGGTATATTTTCAGCGTTTGATCTAGGAGAACTAGTAATCATGCTGCTCAAATCTGCCTCCGAAATATTCAATCATATTAATTTTATTTTAATGCTCGATACGGGTCAAGTAGGATTAGATTCTTCAGTGTGCGGAAACTTTGAACTGTTGCGTACTAAAAACTCTGATTTTCTCTTTATGAATTGAAATTTAAAAAAAAAAAAATTTAATGTATCATATTCACTGACATTTTTTGTTGTGGTGCTCGAATTTGTACCCTGTCTGAAGGTCCAAGCAGAGCATAAAAGGTTCATTTCCTGTAGTCATGAAAGTATAATCAGAGTGCGAAACTCCGAAGAACATAAATACATGCCTAGCCGTTTTGGGAGGCATGCAAATTATTCGCATCAATTGGGACGGTTTCAGCGTTTACCCCCCTCTGTAAGAGAGAAGAAACAAGGTATGCCTGTTTTGCAAGTCATAGGACAGGCGACGCGACGGTAGAGTCCCTAACAGGGGAATTAAGGGAAAATCAAATAAAAGGCTTTCCTCCAATAATCTGTTCCAGCCTTCTTATTATTCGTTTTTTGCCAACGCTCAAAAAGGACACTAACCTGCCTCTCTTCGATCTTACTTACTCCTTTTGCCTCTGAACTTTCTTCTCTCTCTAAGTTAAACTTCGTAGGCTGTTTCTGCGAAATGGTAACTTTGATAGACTATGGTACTTTGATGACTTTATGGACTTTGATAGACCTGGTTCCCTTTCATGTTTTATTCTCTTACCAGTAAAGTAATCATCATTCTAACTGAACAATTTCTCACTGTATTCCTTATGAGCTAGATAAAATTTGTTTTAAGTTTCAAGGCATTATATTGTTTAGTTATTGTGTGAAAAATAAATCTTAAGAGGAAATCAAGCAACGTGAAGGGTAAGTGGACGTATGTCTGTTAAACGGAACTAAGCGCCAAATTGAGTTCCTTCTGCAAGGATTTTAGAATCCTGGATAGCGCGCTCTGTCAAACAGAACTAAGCGCCCTGGAAAAGCATTGCGAGTATAGGACGGAACAAGCATCGCGTTCCGCAACACCTTCCAATCCAAGTCCTTTTTTCCCTTCCTCCCCCGTTAGCGCTTAGTTCCGTTTGATAGAAATACGTCTAATTAGTCTGATTTACTAATCGATCACATTGGCTCCAGCTGATCTTTTGACAAAAAATATTCTTAAAATTTAAGCGTATAATAACTAATACAGTTAACTATCTTATTTACTCATAATGCGATATATTGATAATTATTCCATAAATGTTCGTCTCGTAATTTTATGTTCCCTCGCAATGCACGCAAATTCCTCACTGTGGGAACTTTCTGTGAAGGAAATTCATTAATTTTTTTCGGAAAAAACTCGAGAAAAACGAAAATCGTCTGAATGGAAGCACCGCCAAGAACAAAACGCACAGAAAGAAGCAAATTAGCCTTGCGGAATATAAAGAGTGTATACAAGAAGATAAATAGGAGGAAAAAATGATGGAAGGTTGAGGAGGGGATTGAATTCATTAAAATAATAAGGTTAAATTTTTGCGCGGAAGATAATGGGCACAAAAAAGTGAGTATGACTCAGTGAGAGTGAATGAAGTGAATCATTCCCATTGACGGGCGGGGCAAACATCCGTTGTCAAATTAGGAATAAAAATAGCTTATTTTTTGTCTGATAAATTTTACGCTTTTTTGTGCCGGTCTAATGAATAATTTTATTCCGAGTTCATATTTTATGACCTAACGCAATAGACTTAAGTCTGATAGAAGATGAATGAAGCTGTACCTAGCAGCCTTGCAGAATAAGATCATAGAACAGGAGGAGACAAGGATTAATGAAAAAGAAGAAGGATTAAAGAGATTTAGAGGGAAATTGGGATGAATAAGAAGAAAACATTTTTTTTCTCTGCTGCTTCATCTGCGCCCTCCTCATCCTCTCATCATTTTCTTCTGCTCCTGACTCTTCTCTGTCTTCTTCTGCTTCTGATTTTTCTCTGTCTTCTTAAGCTTCTGATTCTTCTCTATCTTCTTCTGCCTCTTATTTTGCTTCCGCTGCTTCTTTTTCATTAAACATTTAATGCGTTTTTATCTGACACAAACATGATTTTTGAATCATGTTTGAAATCGACGGAAAAGCAATGTACGAACATTTTTTAGCTTCCATCAATATTTAAAGCAAAACATTATTATTGTTCAAGAATCTCAACACCATACCGATACAAGGTGTCCGATGCAACTATTCGCGCTTGGTAGTTGTCCGTGTTGCATGCACATATATTGAAGGCGCTCTGGAAGAGTTTGGCGTCACTGTATTGTAACAGGCGTTGAAATACATAAATAATTGAATAATTTGGTGCGTTCCAAGGAGCAAGTTGTTTTCCGCTTCCCATTGGTAGACAAATTAACCGAGCGAACCATTCGCAACTTTTTCTTCAGGAAACTGGAGAAAGTCCTCGGTCAAAATCCCGCAATTAAAGTTTTCTACCATTTTTAACGAAAATAGCTGTTTTGGAAATTTCACGCGCCTGTATTGACCAAGATCGTTTCTAGCTAATGCAATCTACAATCTTCATGCCAAAAATGCGAATATTTTTTTTAATCGCTTAAAATGTCCATTTAATCACACCTCTTTAACTCTTGATTTCATGAAATCATTTGGACTGCATTTTGCAATTAAACAGTGAAATTTCTGGCTCATGACCAAATCGGCATTTCTACCGTAAGGTTCCCTATGCAGATCGGTGCTGTTATAGATGAGCCTGAAACTGTAGCTTTTAATTGCAAAATGTCGTCTATTTTATGATAGACTTGGCAACAACGCTCGTCTTTTACCCGCCTTTCCTTGCAGTGTGTATAATTTCCCAGGCATTACCAACGCCTCAATTCACCCTCGCTTATTTATTAAAAGGCGGCAACAAAAGACGAAATTTAGCCCTCTCATCTCTTTTCTTCCTCTCTTTTTTCTTTTTTCGTGTGCTGCTATTTACCAAAAAGAGCATGATGGTATTTAATTATTATCTTATCAGTTTTCCAACATTCTGGATTTTAATGATAAAAATGGTAATTTGCCACCTATTTAGGGTCTCAAATGTAGAGGATAAAGATTATTTTCATCACGGAAGGATCAAAGATGAAACTTTAATGGACATCCCAACTTTTTGACAAATTTTGACATTAGTGATGCCACTTACAGACACCGTTCCTCTCTCATTTGTACGTATTTATGCTAAAAGGAACTATGTGCATTGGGATTGCGTGTAACATAGTTCCTTTTAGCATAAATACTTCCGGTTTACGATAAACATAGAATCGTTCTGCAGTACTTTCGGCTTTTTTTCTCCTTGCATGTAGTCTTCAAATCTACCCTGAAAATCTCTCTTCTCTCGTTGCTTCATATGTGGACGTATATCTGCCAAATGGAACTATGTGCATTATGATGTGAACCCTGGTATGCATGTATTCTTATGGGTCTTAGGGCTCATGTCTTAACGTGCATAGTTCCGTTTGGCAGAAATGCGTCCATGTATGGAGTTTATTTGCTAAATTGTAGAGTTTTTCAGCATATATTGTATTTTATATTTTGGTTTTTTCAATCGTAGTCAAAAATTATTTTGTTTGACTTCGAGTGTATTGTTTATACTGTATGGTTTCGAAACCCAAAGTATCATCCTCAGTGTTATAAAAATGAGTCACTCGCCAAAACAAATCGCGCACTCGTCCTATGACTTCACAAAAAAGCATTGAAAACTAGCATGATTGTAAACGGTTATTTCATGCATATCACACAAGATGAATCATATCTTTTCGGATGAGGTACCAGCCGACGCAACTGGGGGCATAGCACATGTTGATTATCTGCTGGTTTGTTGCTTGGATAATTTGCAGCATAATTGGACTGAAAAAATTAGTGGTTTTTTTACGGTGTTAACGACTTTATTCTAAAATTCCTTGAAAACATAACGCCACTCACAATAAAATTACAAGTCGTCACTCTGTGCAATGTCAACACGAGTAGATTTTGAGATGAGCCTTATTGGCTGTATAACTCCATGCTCCGAAGGCATCGCGCGAAAACAGAGTTGGGTCCCTTTGTCAGAAGAAGAAGTAAAAGAAGAAGAAAAAGAATTGAGGCGCTAGCCGAGATCAGAGGACAACAAGGAAAATGCTATTGGAAATAAAGCATGGCCGTAGGTCAAAGCGACCACGAAAATAACCAAACTCGAAATTCCCTCAGCTCAAGTTGTTTGATGTTTAAACATTCTTTATTTTTTTAAGAGATGAGGTCCCATCCACTCTTTCCCCCCACTTATTTGCCTTGTTCCGCTTCGTTTCACTGTATCTTGGCTTATTTTGCTTTTCCATTGGGAAATCTTACCATACAATAGCCGAGGGACGGATAAAAAACTCCATCAATTTTTAATTAGGAATTAGAGTGACCAAGGTAAGGTCAAAAATTTACTTAAAACGGAACAAGGTGGCTCATCGGCTGGTCGGAGGTCTATATCAAGAAGATTATTTATAATCAGGTATTTTTAGTTCAGGAAGGTCATGTAAACGCCGTTTATACTATAGTCCTTACTTTTACTAGAAATAATTCCTACGTTCTCGTGAGCACCATAAGTGTGCCGCAGTGCATAGCGAGGCGTGAAATATCGATTATCGGTATTCCCTCGTTTGAAGCTATGGTAAAGAATCGAATAATCAGGTCTTCGTTGCGGACACCTTGTTCATCGATTTTTCTTAATAGGGTTAAATGGCAGATCGATCGATGTATCGATAAGCACCCCACGCCAATGTTGTTCCGTCTCATTTTGAAAGGTCAGTCAACAATGGTACAGATCGCGTTTAAAGTTTGACGATAAACGATAAAAATAAACCAAAGTAAAGGTCGTCAAATGAAAAGTGATTGCGACCAACATTTCTAAAAGTTTCAAAAGAGTTTTAGAGCTTGCATTATCAATTTTCGTAGATTGAGAGTGCTCTCTGTAGAAATTAGGGGTGCCAAACATTTTTAAAGGGGAGAAACCAATGAAAGATCGAAGGAAAGGACATCATATTGCAAGACAATTGGGTCACTGAAAAATGTAACCTTTCAATGGTTTATAAAAATTGTACTTATTTATATTTTACTGACATCTACTTTTTAGATGTTATAATTAATTTAAATGAACGTAAGCAACCCCAGGCTTAATCGCAATAATTCTAGCTGGAGCGCAATTCAGCTATGCATTCACGACTGCAAAAATGTCGAGGGAAATCGACAAGCCTAGCGTGCATGGAGGCTATTTCCATTTTAATCTTCCGTCAAATTCTTACGGCGCAATGATACAACTATTTGAACTCTCCCGAATGCGTGAGGTATCACGCCGCATTTGAAGGCGTTTTCAAAACAGCCAAGTTCCGATACCCGGATTATCGTTTTGCATAGTTCATATTATTTTGTTTTCATTTCTAAGCACTTGTTTCTTCTTAATCCTCGTATAAAAACCACCCATTTGCTAAATAAAATAATTGCTGGCTTTTAGTTAGCTGGTAATATAAAGTCAGACACCCTTCCTTCTCCTAGTTGCGTTTCGAATGGTTATTACAAGATTAACCGATTCATACTTTTCACTAGCTGAAAAAATGCATGAAAGTGAATGGAACAAATTCACATGTTCCCCGGAGTACCCAAATTAAGTTTACCTTAAAATTCCTTCCTTTGTCGGCGCGCTGTCAGTGTCACCATTCGAAGGAGAGAAACAGTTCGCCAACAAACTTTATGGTCCTGAAGCACGCCAAACTTAGTCCAATCCAATTTGGTTTTTTTCCATCGGCCAGGAGTTTTAATGTGTAAATGCATGTACATGAATGAATATGTATGGATTCCTAAGTGATGCAACGTACTGAAAAATATTCAAAGTCTGCACCGTATTTTGCGTTGAATTTTGAAGAGGAAATCTATTTCGGGATCCTGAAGCTTCAGTCCTGTCTAATGGTCTGTGAATCGTGTTACCTTGTATGCATCATACAACACCCCACCTCCATTTTTTCATGGGATGTCTTTGTCAGTCGTTTTCCTCCATGGAGGTGCCCAATCCAGAACATGTTGGGCAGCCTCTCCCCCAAAAATTTTTTCAAAAGCCCATACTTTACTAACCGTCGCGACATAACGTCGTGCACGATATTACTTTTATGTGTCACCAACGATTTTTTCTTTCCCCTAACACGCGGTCTCATTTTGAGGCGTCGGAAAAAATGGTGAAAAGGAAACACAACGACTACGTCTTCTTCTGGTCAAAATTTTCGGTACTCTTCACTAACTCTGGTGGTAGAATATATCGTATAAATTTCAAGCCATGGAGTTGACTTGTTCCTCTTCGAAAAAATAAACCAGGGGTGGAGATTTTAAAACACCGCAATGGTGTCCGCACCGGCGTCGCACTTTAGCCATCGATATGCAGCGTCCATTAGTCTTGCTCACCCAATTCGTGGTGTTTTCGTCTGTCTGAAGAGGTTCTAATGAGATTTCGGAAGTCAGTGCCAAGAATCAGTAGTTCTCTAAAACTTTGATAAACAGGAACAGTCCGCCACCTACACCGACCCGCCCACAACGAACTACACCTCTAGAATGGCTGACTAGTGTTAGAGACGCGGAACGTTTTGAAGTTGATATAGGTTAGGTTTACTTGGGCTCACACAGCAGGCTGCCATCTAAACCCATGTCAGACGCTGCCCACATTTTGCCGAATATTGTTGAATAAAGTGATAGCAATGAAAAGATTGCATAATAATCGCATTTCCAAAGGAATTCTCTACTCAAAAAATAGGAACTTTGAACGCAAACCTTAAAAAAAATGAAAGTTTACATAGGTTGAAATTTTCACATGTAATCCTTATGGGCAAGACGCAGCAGAAATGGAGATTGAGGTTAGCTATACTTGGGCTCCCACCCCCCTCCTGCCTTCAAAAACCGGCCCATGCGCGTTACGCAGGTTTGCTATCTCGCGGCCATTCTAGAGGTGTAGTTCGTTGCCCGCCCAAGATGTCATCAACTGCTGTGCTAAGGAAAATCTCCGTAAGAACATTCGAAAGTTGCGAAATTTCCTGCAATAGAATTCACATTTTTAAGGAGTGTTATGTATAACTGGCCACGAGTTCAAAAAAAGTCCGAAACTATCGATCATCGATGTCGATCATCAAAACGCCTTCACTTTCTGGGAAACTTCACGCACATCCATGGAGTTAAAATAGTTGCATGCTAACCACAGCAGCAGAGGTTGCCCATTACGATGGTTCTGGTTCATTTATACACCGTGCTAAGGAAGAACGCCGTATGAATATTTGAGAGTTGCAAAATTTCCTCCAATAAAACGTTCAGTTTTAAAGAGTGTTATGAATATTTCACCCTAAAATTCTCAGGTAATTTAGATACTACGAATAAAATTCTCCGGAAAATGGGAAGGAAAATATTCACAAACTTTCATAAAAAATCATGTATTTTATTGACAGACATTTGGCAACGTCTAAAGGCACATACGACGTTCTTCCTTCGCATGGCAGTAGATCCACCCGATCAAGTAGCTATCCTCGGCGACTGTAATTGGTTTACGCTAAACGCGACGGCGAACAAGGGGTTAATCAAAGAGAGAAATTGGACACGAAATTTTTAACACTGGAAATGGCCAGTTTATTTTATGTATTAAGGGGTGTTTCTAGGCATAAATTTAACGAGAGAACCAATGAAACTACTTTTAGACGCATTAAAAAAAATACTCCGGCCGTCGAAGCCGTACTTACGGGCTATATACTGAAAAAAAAAAATGTGCTTGGCTCAAGCATGATGATTCTAGAATTTGCCGCCAAGAATTTTTTTCATCTTGATTTAAGCTGTATTTTTCTAGATACAATCAAAATAATACTTGGGTTATGCAGAAAAGTAGATTATATTAAGCAGAAATATTCTTGATTTAAGAAAAAAACTTCTTGGCGGCAAATTTAAGATTCTTTTTTTCACTGAACAGATATAGTAAGTAAGTAAGTAAGTAAGTAAGGCCGGGCTGGCCGGCGAGGCGCCCTCNAGGGGCCAAGGCAACTGGCAACCCTGCCGTCGTGCACCCCGAAGTTGGACCGTGCTCCTTAACTTCGTACTATTGACACATTGAGTATCATCTATATTCCCGCAAGGCTCAGCGGCCGTCTGATAGCCAACGGAAGGTCTTATCAAAGACTGTGGCAGACGCTGCAGAGCACGGACTTTCGGAGCACGGCCATGCCTCCACCGAGTTGGACTGTGTTGTTGCAATCTACACTGATAGGTAGCGCTGGCAGTCGCGCACACTACGAGTGATTACCGATTTTTCACAACCCAGTCGAACAGTGCAGACGATTACTTACTGGGTGACTATGTCCCTCCCGCACCCTGTTACCTCGAAGGGTCAGGGTATTGGAGTGGCATAGTCATCCACGGTCACAATAAGATTTGAGTGTCCTCAAATATTAGTCCCCTCCGGGGATTGAACCCGGGACCTCAGTGTTGGCAGCAAACTGCCTTGGCCACTACACCACTGAGGCTGACACTGAACAGATATACCGTCTGCTCCGGGTTCAGAGGCCGTAAATTCCGGGCGTAGCGTCCGGAGCAGTCAAAACTACGGCTTCAGCACCCGGAACTTTTGGCCTCTTAGCCCAGAACGAACGATATTTCTATTCAGCCCATAACTGTTTTTCCGGTGCGTCTGTCTTATGTATTGACGCCAATAAATAAGGTTTCAAGTTTCCATGTCATTCCGACCTCTCCCACAGACTTGCACCACTGTGAGATGATTCGTTGTTCATTTCATAGGCAGGTCTAGCGTGAGACATGCGCCATGCTGAAGACCACATGCTACGTGTCGGAAAGGCGAGTTAGAGAAGGCGGGGGAAGGGGGGGGGACTTGCTTGAATTGTTCGAAGCAAATTGATTGGTGTTAACCGCGTCAACTAATTAAATCACTCCTCGAGTTTCGGAGCGATTAGCGATTGGTCGGATCGCAGTTGTCGCATAACGTCATCAACGACCGTCAAATTACTTCCGATCGTTCGTCTCTACGCCACTGTGACGTGGGGGCGTAGCTATATTTTTCCTTGAGCTGTAGAGGGCATGAAGTTTTAGGAGCGATAAGACCCGTGACCAAATTTAAATGCATCCATGTATCAACTTTTATGATATGAGGCAATTTCCGAAAGTGGCAACTCTGTTCTTAAGCAATTGAAATGCACAGATTCCAGCAGCATTGGATTGCATTTTGCAAAAAGAAACCAAGAGCATTCCAATGTAGCTAGGATCGTGCAACTTACATTCTTGGCCATGCCAGTACTAAAATCATGCAAAAAAATAAATTTACAAAGGTAATTTTTTTCATGAATTTATTGTTTATTGAGAGTAAAGATAAAACTTGTTTGGATGATCAGTTTAGATTTGCAACGTAAAAAAAGTAGCACAATGTTAGCGACATTGAAATGCTCTCTGTTCCTTTTTGCGAAACGCAATCCAATTAGCGTAACTGCATTTTACGTAGCCAAATTTCCGCTCTCGTCCCATTCTTCAAAAAAAAAAAAAAAAAAAAAAAAAAAAAAAAAAACTTAGCAACTCAATGTGCTAAATTTGTCCATGAATTTTTTCTGAATCTTAAAGGACATTTTCACCAAGTCTCAAACAACATCCTTTATACATCATAGCATTAAAAATTCTGATATGCTTGTAAAACTGAGACGTCGCGTGCTGCCAGCGCGAAACGCGCACTGCCGCACCCTCACCTACAAACCTAACAGGGATACTTCACGTATTGCGCAATGCGTGAAGTATCCCTGTTAGGTTTGTAGGCGCCAACGCGGGTCCCGTGCTGGCCGGCCGCCTGCATCCCGTGTCGCAGTGAGCCACGGAGCCTCAAGCAACTATTTGACAACAGAGGTGTTGCACAGTATCATACGGAATTGAAGGCGTCCCAAAATATGAAGAATGATAGACATGCTTTAAGAATACGGAGCTTTCCTCGCAAAAAAATCAAGATATGACGGCACAAAAAAAGAGTGGTAATCCAAAAACTCATTAAGTCCATAGCAGCCGTGTTTAATAACTTTTAGCATATTTCTTGAACTTCATTAGAGAAAAAAGTGACTGAACATTCTTGAGTATGTCGTCCAGAAGAATTCATTTTGAATCAAGAATAAAATCCCGGACAGAGAGCGGGTTCCTGCTTGATGTAAGTGACTTTTCTTTTTATATAGGCATCTTTTCTTCTGTAAACAAGCATTATTTTCTTTATTGGTTCAAAAGAAAATCTTTCCTGTGGCAAATATGAACATATTTCTGTTTCAATCAAGTCACTTTTTCCTGTAATGCTTTCTTTGTCGTCACTCAGTTTAATTTGCAATGCCGTCAATCATGTTCACAAGCTCACGTCACACGTTCGGGTGCCTTCAATATGATACTGAGCAACACTTCCGTAGCGAAATAGTAGCTCGAAGCGCCGCAGCACGCCGTCGCCGTCTTGGATTTATCGTAGACAGGAACAATTTATAAGCCTTTAGCTGAGGCAAATCAAAAGGTTCATCAGCTTCAGGTATAACAAGATGGGATTTTCTTAAAAGATATTTAAGTTCTATTGCACTACAGAAGTGTAGAAAGTTTTAGTAAATTTTGTTTAAATTAGTATTTGTAAAAATTTTCTTTTGTATCAGATCGCTTAAATTCGTACCTTGTCTAGTGGTCCATTACGCGAGAAGAACTCATAGCTCGGCGTTGTCTTAATAATATAGTCTTGTCTCAAAACCCCGAAATTCGATCTGATATCTTGGACGCAATCAATGTGGGGCAAGTTAGGGGATGAGTCCCAAGTCTTTGGAGACAGCGTACGTTGATGCATTCAAAGAGGGTGAATGAACGAAATGAATATGATAAAAGGTGTGTGGAGAGAGGGGTGAGTTGTGAGTTTGTTGAAGTGGCTAAAGTGGGCGAAGAGGTTAATCTCAGCTCTGCTAGACGCTGCGTTGCCAATCTAGGAGCACGACGCTTGCCTTATACCAACGACCAACGCCTTAATCTCGAACAAACATTGGTGACGGGACGAACACTTTCGTCAACACGAAACACGGAAGTTGAAAAACGTGCCGAAACATGAAAGTTTGCGCGGTGCATGAAAGTCTGCGCGGTGTCTCAGCTTGGTGACGCGGCAGCCTTCCAGATGCCTCTTCGAGTGTGCAACACTAAAAAAAAAACACATTGGATCTAGAGTCCAGACTCTTAAGAACATCGACAAGGAAAAAAACTCTTGATTCAATCAGATTTAAGCTTAAATTAAGAACCAAGCCTCTTAATTTGAGCAGCTTTCTTTTTGATTTAAGCTTAAATCTGATTGAATCAAGAGTCCTTTTTCTTTTCAATGTTTTCAAGAGTCTGGACTCTAGATCCAATGTGTTTTTTTTTTCCAGTGAATGGTTTGAAAAATGTATCGAATGCCCGAATGTGAAACTAAACCAGCATTATAAAATTTTAAAGAGACCCTTCAATTTTGCGCGTATGCAACATGTACAACCTTGCGGTTTGAAAAGTCGCATACAAGCTCCTTCGTCCTCAACATTGCGCCAAGCTGGGACGAACCCGCGCGCGCTTTTTCAATGTGTAGTCGCTCATGCGCCTCGCCTAAATTTCAACTATCAATTTTGAGAAAACTATACTATCGTTAAAAAAATAAATTATAGAAAAAGGATTGTTGTTCTACTCTCTTTGACATCAGAGGCATTACATAAAGGTACAACAGTCAAGTCATTTTTAAATATATGAGGTCCATATCCGTCATTTTGTTATTCAGCCGGTGCGCTATTTGAACGTATTGCCACTAGTATAATAAAATTCTATAGGGAGGTCGAAATCAAGAAGCGTTCCCTATAGACGCTATTAATGGCGACGTCATCATAGAGATTCTCCATTATATCGAATTGGATCCAAACAATAACATTAGCATAACCTCTTTCAATCAGTGGCGTGGCGTGAATTGCAAAGTATCGATTGTTCTGCCATTTAAACCTATGTTAAATAATTGATTATTAAGGTGTTCGCTGCGAACGCCCTGTTCATCGATCATTTTCCATAGGTTTAAATGGCAGAACAATCGATGTATCGCAAAGCACGCCACACCACTGATTTCAATGCTACCAACGCGACAAAATCGATTATATGTATCCCTTTTCTATGACGTGGCACTAATAGCGTCTATCGGCTGAGCGCTTAATATGCAAAGGAGTCGCCACGAATATGGGAGACACCGAATCATGATGGGAGTCAGGATCCTCAGAGGCGCCGCAGAATCTGGCAGCAGTGTTACGTGGGACGGTGATAGTTGTCGCATCTGTTACTTCCTTTACACCTCATGAATGTCATTTACTAAATAGACCGAGATATTTCACACTCAAAGCCCTCGTTTATCTTCCGCCTGGTTTAAAGGTTGCGCCTCGAATGGCCTTATTTTGGACCGCAAGGGCGAAGATTAAGATATTTTTCCCCCCATCGGGCATCCCTGCTAAACCGCCCCTCGCTTTTGTCATGCCACGGTCGCCTTCAGACCGCTATTTATCCGGTTTTGTAAGCTCCGAAAAAATCTGTATCTATCCATCCGCCCGGTTCGTTTTTCGCCCGATCTCATCGATAGAGAATTGGAGCTGAATTTGAATAGGTACTTAAAGGATAGTTTTCAGTCAAAATTCTCGTGTCGTCGCCTTCCGGCCAGAGTATCACAAGCGCCATGCGACGTTTCAAAAGTTTCAGGGGCTAGAGTATGCAACCCGTACTCAAACACACAAAAATAGAAGAAAATTTAAAAATTTTAAATTTTGCGGAACATGAACAGGAACCAGTCTTTTTCAATATCTTTCAAAAATTTCTGGATTTTCATGAAATATCACACGTGAAATTTCCAGATTTTGTTTTTCATTAAATCGTGCCAGCCTGGGCTCAGCGTGATTCTCGAGCTATTCTCTACACACCTATGAGAAATAACTCCTAACACTAGTGAAGTTTGGAACAGGCCCATTTTGAAACACCGAAACGGAGATACCGTCACCTTCCGGCCAAAGTATCACAAGCGCCATGCGACGTTTCAAAATTTTCGCCGCCTTTTGATTTTCTTACAGAGAAATTGTTCAACGCAGCTGTCCGAAAATTTCAGCTGATTTTCTTTGTGCTGCCGATGGAAGTCAGTGAAATTTTCTAACAGACTCAACCAGCAATTTCTCTGTGAAGAAATAAAATTTTGGCGGAAATTTTGAAACGTCGCATGGCGCTTGTGATACTTTGGCCGGAAGGTGACGAGTGCGGTAGACGGATCGTAAGCTCTGCCAGTTTTGAGAAAGATGCATCTGCTATAGTTTCAGACCGGTATGGCGTAGCGTGCTTTACGATATATCGATCTGCCATTTAAACCTCTGGAAAAGGATCGATTAATAGGGTGTTCACGACGAACATCTTAATAATAGATTCTTTACCATAGCTTTCAATAGGGGATTATCAATAAGCGACCATTCACGCCTCGCCACTGTTTCAGATCAATAACATACTGATAGAATTGGCCGTATTTAAACCATATAATAGCTGACGAAAAATCTAGAACGTCACAAGACGACACGCCGAAAAAAATTGAAGTTGATTTAACACTCTGGATGTAAAAAAAAATGTGCTGTAACTTATAAAATACTGAATTACGCAATACAACAGTTACTTTAGCAATGCCAAGATGTAAAACTAACTGTTATGGCGGCTAACTCAGCATTTTGTAAAGTCTCGCACACTTTTTTTTGCATCTAGAATGTTACGTTAACTTCAAATTTTTAGGTGCATGTTTTTGAGCATAGGTCATACAGCTTAAACCACGTGCGTACATTATGCAAGGTAAAAACCAGGAATAGAATCCAATTCCGAGATAATAAAATAAATAAAAGAAAATGAGAGGAAAAATGAGGCTTATTTCTCTTGAAGGAGAAAATTAGGCACCAAAAATGAGCTGTGGCAATTGAGGGAAACTTAAGCTGGATGACTGTCTATCTCTTACGGGCTAAATGTATGTCAGTTTTAACCAGAAATAATTCCTCGCTGGAAGCGATATTTCTTCATCCGAGGGAGAAGCGAGAAAGTAATAAAAAAAGAGGAAAATATTGCGAAAAATTGTGACGCCTAACTGTGACGCGGAGAACTTCGTGGTCCAGACGGATGGGGAATCATCATGTCTCAGTGACAGTGGCTGAGAATTGGTTTTCAGACTTCGTTTGGAACAGTGTATGTGAGCCTAGGCGCCGCGCCGAAGGCTCACTTGATTGTCTAACACTAGAATCAATCGAACTGTGTTTAGCGTTGCCTAATTTTTTCTCATTTTTTTTTCCTAACAGAGAACAAAGCTACTTAACGCCTTCAAAACATTTACATTAAGCATTTGTTTTTTCATAAGCGGGAGATTTGAATATACGCTTCAAAAATCATTAAATATCTCGACGTCTACGGACAAGAAACATAGTGTTAAGTTGCCTCAAGGTGCTAGACACGAAGCAAAAAACCAGTAGAAAAAAAGAAGAAAAAAAACCCTTAAATATCTTAGTTAGGAGTTAATACCAAGAAAAATGAAATTTTGGTCAAGAAACATGTATCAGAATGTTTAAAGTTGTTCCTTTCTACTTATCCATCACATTGGATGATTACACCCTCCATCTTTCTTCCATTTTGTGCAATGTCAGACGGGAGTAAGAAATAGATTTCTCCAATTGGCACCCGTGGAATTCACTTATCTCCAGTCAAAAGATTGAACGGAGCATTCTTTGAATAAGTAAAGCTGTTCAAGAAAGAGACGACTACAAGCAGATGAGATTCACACGGAGAGATCAACAAGGCTGTGCGACTTGTTCAACTTTTTCGAAACTTTAAATTAATTTTGATTGGAGTGATGCGAGAGGGAGGGTAGGAGGGAAATTATAAGGCTCCCTTATTGATTTTGAATAGCGGCCAGTGATTGACTGAGCAGGCCGAATGTTGCCACGTCAGCGCCTTAAACAAATTAGTTCCCATGAGGCTCTCGCCGTACCAACTTTTAGAGTTTTTTCGGGGGACCATTTTTCAATGTTGATATGTATTACAGTGAACGCTTGCCAATGGACATGTTGCATGTGTGAGGAATTTGCGATTTGACTATGGATTCTCATGTAAAAATTCGCGAGAAACACGACGGTGCCACTGGTTTTCTCTGAAGTTAACTTCTAAGCTCAAAAAAAGCTCTTAAGTTGAGGCCAAAATGGAGGGGATATCCCACGCTATCCTGAGAGTTCACCCTACATCAAGACAAACACTCCATGCAAAGATAGGGAGGAAGTACATTAGCAGTGATGCCGTGTTTTCAGTTTTAGAGTATCCAAATAAAGGGGCAGCCCTGTCAATAATGTATTTGCTCCCTATCTTTGCATGGAAAGTTTGTCTTGATGTAGAGGTGGACTCTCAGAGTAGCGTGGGATATCCCCTCCATTTTGGCCTCAACTCGAGAGCTTTTTTTGAGCTTGCGAGTTTATTTCAGAGAAAACCAGTGGTACCAGCATCGTGTTTCTCGCGAACTTTTACATAAGAATCAGTAGTCAAATCGCAAATTCTTCACACATGCAACATCTCCATTTATAACCGCAGGAGAGGTATGCGGAGCTCGAAAGCAAAATTGTATGGCTGATTGTTTCTCTTTGGACTATCAATCGAGAGAAAGACGAGGAAAAAGTAAAATAAAGCGGAACGTTTGGCTCTAAAATAACTTTCCCTCGAATTTGCAACTTTCGTAATTTGACCCACTCTCCTCTCTCGTTGAAAGGAGCTGTCGCGACAGTGAGAGAAAGAATAGGAATTATTTTCGTGTCACCAACTTCATCAATCAATGCGTTGTTAGGAAGCAGCTAGAACGGATCCGGAAAAAATATATTAGGTTTTAAACAAAAAAACCGTTCATTTTTTTATCATAGATTAAGATACAATTTAATCCTAGAAGCGCCAAAAAGATTTCGATCTGGTCAATAAGGATATTTACTAGTGAAATTAACTTAGTTTGTTTGTTCACATACTCTTGAAACTATGCTTTGAGAAAAAGCTATGACTTATAAACCGATTAGTGGTTCGTATGAAACACCACTAATAGTGGTAAAGGCAACATATAGTAATAGCACATATACCTTAGTGATGGTGTATATACTTTCTTATGGTACGAGATACCTTCTCAGAATCATTAGTTCCTTTACGGCTATTAGTGGTGTTCTATATGAACCGCTAATCGGTTTTTACAAGGCCATCGATTTTTCTCCGTGTGCCAAATATGTTTGCCCTCCGTTTTTTACCCGTGCCCCCGTTTCTCTACCGCCGTTGGCGCAAAGTGGATCGAGTCAATGCCAGAGGTCGGTCATGAATGTTTTTACTAAAACTGCAAATTTAGATGATCATTTCGTGAAATTTTAACGTTTGGGGGTGCTTTCTCGAGTTATTTTACAAGAAAATAAATGACACCTCTTTAAAGACCTCCATGTTTTGTAATAATGGAGTTTTGGGCTTTGGAAGTTTTAAAATTTTGATCGACCTCTCTGATTGACTCGATCCTTTGTGTGGCGGGAGGCGAATACACAAGGAAATTCTTGAGCGATCCAAAACTGCGAGGGGGCCGCATCTTTGAGCCGGAGTTTAAATCGTCCCCCTCCAGGGGCCCGGGGTTAAATAATTAAAGCTGACTTTTGCTCCCGCGGGCCACGCAGAGGACGCGGTGCCGCAGCAGGAGCAGACGATGAGGCTCTCGAATTAATGAACCGCGGTGCCGCCAACCCCCCCCCCCTCCCCGTCCATATGCGATCCCCCAGACCGAGGAATGACACCGTATCCATGTTAAAGTCATATTTTCTCCCATAATACTCTGTCTCAGTGCTATACCTATATTTGGACGTATTTATGCGGAATGGAGCTATGTGCAAGTGGAAAGATGGGAAGTGCTCGTGGAAACAGCACTGGATCAAAAACACATTGGATCTAGAGTCCAGATTCTTGAAAACATCGACAAGAAAAAACAAGCAGTGAACTCCAACACAATGTGTTGATAAGGCGCGTCATTAACTCGCATATATCAACCCTTTTGGTTTTCATATACAGAGATTTCAAAATAGGCAAGTAGCGCAACAAGAGAATTCATACGATCCAACACTTCAACGACGCACTTTGACGAGACTGTGTATTGTGAATGTAGAAAGCTATTCGAACGAATTTGAGTTTTTTGATCTGCCTCAAGCAAAATCTTATCAGATTCTTGAAGAAAAGGAATAATTTAAGCGGAGAAAGGAAAAATTTTGTCGAACTCCTAGAAGATAAAGTCGATTTAAAAGGTATTTTGGGGCTAAAATACCCAAATCACCGGCAGTATAAATCCCGTTATATTATTGAAAAGAAATTGACTCGATATGAATAAAATTGCTTTAAATATGTCTTGATTTTGTTACTTTAAACGTCTTTCCATGGAAAGAAGTTCAACCATGTCTATGCTTTATTCATTCATGAATTGAAAGTAAGAAATCTACATCCCGAAAATCTACCGATTTGCCGTAAAATATCGTAGAAACTTGATATACCAGGTCGATGTACCCACTCGTTGAATTTACGAATCAATTTCGTGAGTGCACATATCGACGGTGAAACTACCAAACCACGTATCTCGTTTGCGGTGTTTAAAAATCCACGCAAAAAATGTTTAACTCGTTGAGGCACACTGTGTATTGTATGGAGTACTGTTGCTTTTCGACCCTTGTCTTTGGGTCAAAATTCTTACAAGGAAGCCCCTTGCGAGAGGCGAATTTTTTGTAATTACTCCCAATTTTTTTTCCGTTATATAATGGAATTGCTTGTCAAATTCTGAGGTCAATTTTATTTAATTGTAATTTATACATTTCTCTTTTTCCCTTCATTTTATTTTTCGTCTGGCGAAGTTTCGTTGATTTCTTCGGATTTCGAATACTGTAACTTCTCTTCTATTCGGCCGATTTTTATGAATGAGACCTCTTTTACTTCGTGTTTTAACGGAGAGTAAGAAAAGAATTGCTAAGTCCACGCGAAACAATTTTTTTTTAAAATTGGACGAATCCTAGCGTGACGGTGAAATGGTTAATCGAGCGTACGTAATTAGGGTCCCGGCCGCCGCGCCGCTTCGCCGTGAGCCGAACCGGTTCGGTTATTGTTTTCGAGAACCCGACGCTGGGGTCAGGCGCGAGGGGAAGATAGGGGTAGGTAGATTTCCATAAGTGCGCATGTAGCTTCCTGTATGAGTCACGTTTAGCAAATGGTCTAATGAGTCTCGAGGCTCATCACAGATTGCACTTACGGCTATCACTTACGGCCGTGGCGATCAGAGCAAGGTACCAACTTTTGAAAATCATAACAGGGGTTTGGAGATCTGTCAAAGCAACGTTTTGAACAAAACGGAGCAGTGCAATTCTCATTCAAGGAGTGCCGAACTGGTCAGCCATCCTCGAATCAGTTCGCTTGCTTCCGCTTATATATGCATATTTTAAATCAGCGCGTCGTACTCTTAGGCTTTTTTTAAAAAAACCAAGTAACGTAGCTTGGTATTCACTGCACATAAACTAATGAGCCCCAGAATGAGAAACAACTTTAAATCATAATTATTTACGGATAAATAAACTTTTTACACGCTTTGGAAAATCTCAGAAGTTCGCGGTAGTCACTTTTCGGTAAGGAACTAAGGGACTCGGTTATTGTATCGAGTGGGGGGTCGAAACGATTGCAAAGGCGGTATACTACGTATACGCGCCAATACTCTTGATTCAATCAGATGTAAGCTTAAATCAAGAACCCAGCCTCTTAATTTGAGCGGATTTCCTTTTGATTCAAGCAAAAATCTGATTGAAGCAAGAGTATTTTTTCTTGTCAATGTTTTCAAGAGTCTGGAATCTAGATCCAATGTGTGTTTTGTTTCCAGTGCGGAAAGATGGGGTGTGCTCGTGGAAGCTGGATAAGAAACAATGTGGTCAGTGGATATAGTTCCTTTTGAGAAGATGGAAACCTACAAACCTAAGTGGATACTTCACGCATTGCACAATGCTATTTCGCAACGGAGGTGTTGCACAGTATTATACGAAATTGAACGTATTAAGAATGACAGGCATCCTTTAAAAGTACAGATCTTTCCTCGCAAAATAAACCAAAATACTTATCGTACACAGCAAAAATCTAAGAGCCTTTAGCTGAGGCAAATATGGAGGTTTATCCGGTTCAGGTATAAGAAGGTGGGAATTTCTTGAAAGATAATTAAGTTCTGTTACACCAAAGAGGTGTAGATAGTTTTAGTGAATTTTGTCTCATAGAATTGACGCTCCCCCAATTTTACCAAAACTCTAAACTATATATTATTCTCCGTTGGATCAAACAGAAACAACAAAAAAACAGGCAAACCCTCATTATTCCAAGACAGTACATATTTCCTTCTAAAAACGTCGTGAGCAATTGTCGGTTGCATTTACATTTTGGGTCTCAACTGGCACGTGGACCAAAACTCCCGTGCCGAAAATACGCGTGGACGTAAATTACTGGAAAAACAGGTACGCGGACAAAAAATCGTTGACGAAATGTCCTATAACCGACGATGGAGAATTTACACTCAAATTTGTATTGCTTCGTCTGAAGGTGCTTAAATATCTGATTTCGAAGTACTTTTTATAATTTCTGTCTGATATGGGAAATAGTATAAAAATAGTTAGTTAGTTAGTTAGTTAATTTATAAAAAGACAGTCAGCATCTTAGGCTATTAATGTCTTTACAAAGAATTTGGAAGATGGGTGAATGCACAAAAATTTAGATTTGAATATTTAAGAGTGAGAAAATTCACCGTCTTGTGAAGTCATCCGACGGCATTTCCCATTTAAATACATAAATTCCAGCAGATTAGGTTATTATGTCATGTCTCCCCTATTAATTGTTCCATCTTTGAACCATACGGGTTCCATCGCGTTCAGTTCACAGAGCAGTTTCCACTTGAACACGAAATTCATCGAATTTTAGACACTTACGAATTCACCACTTTGATCAAACAGGAAGGTAACCAACAGTCATGAAATGGGCAATTTTGATCAGAATTGGTTCGGAATTTGATCGTCTACTGAGGCCTAAATTAGATTCGCCTAATGATGACTGATGGATGTAGATTTGAACACTTTGTCAGAGAAAATATATTTTGTAAATTCCGCACAGCGGCGGATCCTGCAATATGGTAACAACGGATTTCCTCCATTTAAACCTATGTTAAGTAATCGATTCTTGTCAGAGCACCTAGTCTCTACAAGAATCAATTTCCATAGTTTTAAATGAGGGAAAACTAAATTGCTAATTCGCTGGATCCGCTAATGACTCCGCACTAAGAGTAATCTAAGCAATATAAGCGGGGTGGGGGGGGCGGCCAAATTCGGAGTTTAACGCTATTTTTCGCGTAATGGTGATTGGAGAGCAACTTGTAGAACATAGAATAAAATCAATATTCATAAAATAATATAATAAAATTTGTCTGATGATGGCTGATGAATGTCGGAGCAAACACTTTGCTCGTAGAGTTTTTTTCAAATTAGTCAAGGGTTGCGAAATCGATTGCTCTACTGTTGGGCGTGAGTCATCATAAGGCGGATTTAAAAAAGGTAACATTGCTGTACCTCTGAAATATCGGTGGCCAAAGTGCGAAACCACGTATCTCTATTGCGGTGCTTCACGATTTCCGCTCTTATTTTCTTTATTTATTTATTTTTTGGAAAAGAAATAAGCCATCTAAATGGCTTGAAATGTATACAAAAATTTCAACTAACAAATAAGAAAAATCAAGAAAGTTTTCAAGAAATTATGTAGACTAGTTTTTCGAAAAAACAATGAAGTATGACTTGAAGTCTGCAGCGTTGGAAACGGAGATACGCGATTTCGCACTTTAGCCATCGATATACTGTAGCTGGTGATACCGTGCCAGAAAGCACTACTGTTGGAAATGGGCCGTTTACTCAGGTAGTTAAAAAAAGAGAAGAGCCGGAGTGAATGAGATGACTCCGGATGGTAGAGAAATATACCACACTCGAGAGAACTATAAACGCATGAGGAAACTGTATCGCTAATGCGCTAGGTTGCCGTTTTGCTGTTTAGCTAAGCTGCTAAAACGCTTGTGTTTTAATGGGAAATTCACATGATTACTAGACGAAACGGTACATATGTTCGATTTTCAATCCATTTCCTACTATTTATCCACTAACATGCGATGAACCCAATGTCACTACCAAACTTCTGAAACTCATTGCCTCCCTTAATTCAAAAATCTAAATTTTGGTATACACACCCACCTTCCAAATTCTTTGTAAATACGTTAATAGCCTAAGATGATGCATGTCTTTGAATCAATTAACTAACTAACTATTAATCCATCAGAAAAAAAGGGAAAAAAGCTGATTTAACAATTTTGTTGTTAAAAAAGTTGGTATGTTAAAAAAGTGTCCGACCTGTTTCAATGTAGATTTTTCTATAAAAAAATGCTAATTCAATCACCCTTGTGGTTAAATCAGCTTTTCACTTTTGAAAAATGTACGTTTGAAATATGTCGGACTTATTTATTTACAATTTTTCATTGTTAAATCAGCAATCAATTTTTTCCGTGAAACGTAAAAACCACTCCAGGCTCAGCTCACCGAGAACTCTGGATTTTAGCGACACGATATTTTGTGCGAAGTCTCCATTTGCATGTTAACGACAAAACTCCTCCAACAATAATTGTGCCACCAAACTCTGGAAAATCGAGAAACCATGAAAATGTCAAGACTGCTAAAAATAAAATATCTTATCGCGAGAAATTCGCCAACGCTCGGATATTCATAAGCCGTTCTTCCATTGCCCTGGCAACGTTTTGAATAGGAAGGGATCATCGAGCGGGGAGACAAAACCGCGTATCGAGGCAGGATTTCATTTGAAGATGAGCTGTTTTTGCGTGGGAGGGTGGAGGAAAAGAAGCCCGTTTTGGAGGCAGGGACCGTGCAAATCAGGCCGGAGAAAACTCCTTGCTCAATTAACATAAAATCTGTTGGAGTGAAAGAAAGCGCCCCCTCCCCTCCCCACCGCCTCCCTCCTGTCCCCTCATGATCGGTAATTGTCCAGGGTCCCTGCCAACTCCCGTTATAGGGATGCTATATCCCCCCGTTGCCAATTCAAAACCCTACTATTTTTCCGGTCGAATACTGCCGCGCTAATGAAGAGCGCAGTGAGACCGAATTTTTTATCTCTGTTGCAGACAATGGTCTGTTGCACGCCAGAGATACAGCCAACTGAATACAGTAGTCTTTGAAAAAATTTGCTAGAAAATCACTTTAAGCACATCAAAAAATTCTGAAAGCGCGCTGTCTGCGTAGTTTTTAACACGCTTTTTCACATTTACCGCGTACGAAGAAAGGGTGATCATAATTTTATCCCTTAGCTTTCTAAAAATCGTGTCAAGTCGAGTAGCTTGCTTTTATGGTAAAGCCAATCGGGGAGTACCTTAAAATTTTTTGTTCAATCGAGTGTGATTTGTTCTTCTTTCTCTTCCGCTCTTTCTACCGTCACGTGAGGTGATTTTGAAATTTCCAATGCAACGTTCGGATTCGTGATGGCGTTATGTCAGCTAGTTTATCTACACAAAAGAAAAATTCGGCCAGAATATAAAGAAATGTAACGGAAGGGGACTAGCTCGATAGACACCTCAGAGCGCGTTGATGACGGCGCAGAGATGCCACTATTCGTGCTTGATTGATGTCCGTGTTGCATCCATAAATCTGAAGGCGCCATGGCGCGATGCAGGAAATCTCAATGTTCCGCTCTATGCTGCCAAAGAGGTGTGGCTCAGATTTGGGAGAAAAGTTAAGAAACGAGGCCAAATACATCACTCCCATCTTCAGCTGTGTTGACGCTCTTTTATTAGCGGCTCTGGTGCTTGCACTAGAGCTGCTATTCCGGACGGTCCCAGCTGGGGAGTATCAACGGACCATGTTACATTGTTTTTCATTTTGATGTCTGCACGGAGAAACAACCTCGTGCGTGGGACCCGAAGTTTACACGGAGAAAAAAAACTCGTGCGTGGGACCCGAAGTTTAGGTCATATGGATCTCTGAAGTTTTCAGATTGAGCATCTGAACACTTTAGGTCTAGCTGCCGAAGTTCGGATCATACATCTGAAACTTCAGTTCTTACATCTGAAGTACTTCAGATGTGAGAACCGAAGTACTTCGGATGTGAGAACCGAAGTACTTCGGGTGTGAGAACCGAAGTACTTCAGATGTAAAAATTGAAGTTTCAGATGTATGATCCGAACTTCGGCAGCTAGACCTAAAGTGTTCAGATGCTCAATCTGAAAACTTCAGAGATCCATATGACCTAAACTTCGGATCCCACGCACGAGTTTTTTTTCTCCGTGTAGGTCATTTGGATCTCTGAAGTTTTCAGATTGAGCATCTGAACACTTTAGGTATAGCTGTTGAGGTTCGGATCACACATCTGAAACTTCAGTTCTTATATCTCAAGTACTTCAGATGTGAGAACAGTAGTTTTTCGGATCTGAGAACCAAAGTTTTTCGGATGTGAAAACCGAAGTACCTCAGATGTAAGAACTGAAGTTTCAGATGTGTGATCCAAACCTCAGCAGATGGACCTTAAGTGTTCGGATGCCCAATCCGAAAACTTCAGAGATCCATATGACCTTAACTTTGGGTCCCCTTTGAAAAAAAAAAGTTCGGTAAATCCGAACTAGTTAGGATCATATGGAACCAGGTTTTGTTCGGTACACACAACCGAATTATTCGGTCTGTCCAACCAAATTGTTCGGTTTGTGCGACCGAACCATAATAAATTCTTACAGTTCGGTTCAGTGGACCGAACAGTTCGACTGAGCAGACCGAATAATTCGGTCGTGTGTGCCAAACAAAATCGTGGTTCCATATGATCCTAACTGGTTCAGATTTACCGAACTTTTTTTTCAGTGACGCACAAAGTTTTTTTCCCCGTGTGATTTTTTTTTAAGGATGTATTTGTCTAAAGCTCGAATACACCAGTCCGACAAAACCTGCGAACCACGTGTTTTTAGCAAGTCCTGGGTCAATTTGACTCGATTTGGGCATCGAAGGGTTAAGGTATACACATTGTTCCGCCCCTTGACGGAAACAAACAAGCCGTCCCTTAGTCCATAAGCAGCCGGTTGAACCTCCATTTGGATCCAACTTGGTGCAGCTGTGTGATGTACGACTGAATAAAGAATGACTTTTTCCCTAAGAAATTACATTGGCCGAGACGGAAGGTTCCTCTCAACAATAACGCCAGGGTCGGATGAAAGATGGAGCCAATTTTTTCAAGCACATTTCATCCCCTTCGCAATTTTGCCAAGATTGTGCAGATTATTGCTGCAATATTGTGGACGGCAGTGACAAGACGTCTTTAATACGCTCAGAATTTTACAGATGAGAATACCAAGTCACATTTACAAGGGATATGAGCTAGGATTGATGTTAAGATCAAAAAATGCATTGCATTTTTCACTCAAAATTGAAAGCTACTGAATAGTTTACAGGATTCTGGATGTTCAATGTTTATTATATTGCATTGTCGGTTTGCGAGAAGTAAATTTTAAAAATATTTTACTTTTTATCCTTTCATTCGTGAAATAAATTCGCCACGGAGGCCACACAAGAATAACCGAAATTAATTGATTAATTTTATTTCTCTTTTTCCCCATGTTAATGCCATGTTAGCGTGAACATGGTACTATGTTTCAACCACCAACATGATCATATTTAGTAGGGAAGTGCACTTTGATTATCCATATTTGAATAATCCTTAGAATAAATGAATTTATAAATCAGTAAAAAGTGGACAAAATGTTTCAGGTATGAGCCTGTTCGAGGGCAGATCGTCCGGTCACTCGACCAATGCGGATCTCGATGATGGCCGCTCAAGATGACAATTTTCCGGTGTCGCCACAGCAACGTTTCCGCTTCAAAGATGCAAACGTCACCCAACACAATCACTCCAGTCGATATCCGGTAAGCAATCAATTTTTAATCACCCCTATCGATATTTGGACTGCGTTAAGCAGAAAGGAACCAAGCCACATCAGCCATTTCCAAATTTAACGGAGCAATTTAATTTTGTACATGGAAAATTTTGTGCGGATTTTTTTTATCGTTGTAAATTTCGGCAAATTTTCCGCACAGTACGTTGCAAATTCCTTAAAATTTTCAAAAAATCCGCACTAACTTTCTCTTGTAAAAAATGTAACTGCCTGGTTAAATTTGGCGGTAGCGATAAAACATAGCCCGAATATACGAAGAAATAGGGTGGGAATTAAAACATGGGTGAACAAGGCTAAAAATATTTTAAAAACTAAAAGCCAGGACGTTTTGACCTATTACCAGCTCATTTTTCGCTGCAAAAAAGAAAAGAAAATTAATACAAATTTGTTAAAATTGCGAATAAGTGATTTTTGTGTTTGCGGAAACTTTTTTGTGAAATTTTGGATAAGAACCATAGAGCAGAATGCTTAAATTCTTGCCTTGTCTACCAATTCATTCCAGTTTTGATGCGACTTGTAAAACTGATCTGCTTGAACGCAGCGAAGCGCCTTCAACTTCGCGGATACCCTAAGCTTCACCGCGAAGTTAGTTTAGTTGCTTAACCCAACCAAACCTAACTTGGCTTGATACGTTGTTTGCCGCACGCTGGTTTGGGCGTAAACAAGGAGACCAACTAAACTGCGTTGGGTCTTGTTTAAGTTAGACGCGTCACTGGTCTAGTTTATAAACTACCCATCTTGGAAGCTCTCAATCACTTTTTCTAAAACAAATGAAACGAAAACTTTGGAACCAAAAGTGTTTTTGTATCATCTGCTAAAATCATTTTTCCCCCACACTTTTTTCGCTCAAAGTTTTTATTTTTTGCATTTTTTGAATTTTAGATGTTTAAAATGTGTCCCAATGCCATTTGCTTTTTAGTGGTTTTAATGTTTCAGCCGTATTTACCCATGTCTAAATTCCCTCCCTATTTGGCAATAGCTGATGAGGCTTGGTTCCTTTCTGCTAAACGCGGTCCATTTACTCCATTTACGAGTTTAACGATGGTATTCTTGGCCGACAACTGTTGGTTTAGTGGTTACTGCAACTGACAGCTGACCAAGGGGTCCTTGTTTCAAATCCCGGCTTGAATGACAGGATTTGATGGTCTCAGGTCTTGGCGTTTTGGAGAGGTGCATGGATTTTCGTTCTCTGTTTTTCATCCACCCTTCCTCTGCTCTCCTCAATTTCGACGGTCGGGCCCCTGTCGGCAAAATACGGCACTTAAACTAGCATAAAAAGTGGGGGTTTAAGCTTTTTGAAAAACAACATGATCGGATTAATCAAATAACGATGTATTTATTTTTAAACATTTCTTAAGAATTTCCGAGTATCGTGATAACCCGCTGTGGTTTGTTAGGTAATTGTACGCGAAGGACTATAGTAAATTACTTCAAAAGCACGTCCCAAGCGTGAAATGCAAATCATTTTTCCTTTCCATTTTCGATATAATATTCATTTGGGGCGCTCTTTCAAAGCGATCTCAAAACATATTTTGGTCAATTTTTGTGTACAAATACCTCTTGTCAAATTTTTGAAAAACTATTCAGTTAGAATTGATGACAGTATCTCAAGTATTATGAGTTAATTTGTATTAGAGTCTCTTTACCCTTAGCGTGTCACATTTTTTGAGTTTTTATATAGCTTATCATTGTTACTGGGAAGTAAGAGTGCTCGATTTCCGCATGACCCTCAGAAAGCATGGATTTAAATGTAAAACAGGGCTCACGGAAAAATTGAGATACCCCTTAGTGTTAGATGGGTGACGTTATAAGTTAGATCAGAGTTCAGTGAAGGGAAGCAAGTTATCACCTTCCGGCCAAAGTTTCACAAGCCCCACGCGACGTTTAAAAATTTCTGCCTGAAGTTTATTTTTTCACAAGGAAATTGTTCCAATTAAGCTGGCTGAAAATGTCGCTGAATTTTTTTGCGCAGCCGATAAAATTCAGTGAAATTTTCAAACAGATTCAACCAACAATTCCTCTGCAAAAACAATAAAATGGTGGCGGAAGTTTTGAAACGTCGTATAGCGCTTGCAACACTTTGGCCGAAAGGTGACGAAGTAACAAAGCATCAATGAAAAGGCACCGATGGACCAATTTTCCGCTTTTACACGCTGCTTTTACCCCTTGACATTAACACCCCCTTCATTTAATAGTGCCACTTCAGGAGTGCGTAGGTGTTAAATTGTTGGAGTTCTCCACAGCATACTGCAGTGTCTTCAACATCAGTGGCGAGGCGTGAATGATCGATCATCGATATTTCCCCATTTGAAGCTGTGGTAAATAATCGATTATTAAGGTGAACGTTGTTATCGATCCTTTTCCATAGATTCAAATGGTACATCAATCGATACATCTCGAAGCACGCCATGCCACTATTCAAAAGTTACGGTAGTATTACGTAATATGTTTCTTTAATGTATTTTCCTCCTTTCTTAAAAACTTCAAGGATGTTAATTTAGCACAGTAAATTATTTTTCTGCGATTTTATTACCAATTTAAATGAAGAGCCAATGAAACGAGCCACCGATATATTGGTATTCGGTATTGGGTACCGATACATTTTGCAATTTAGAGCTATAAATTCTAGCCCGGTTTAAAAACAACGTATGTGCCATTAGTTTCCCTGTGCACATAAGTGTTTTTTCAGATGAGCGAGAATTTATAGCTCCAAATTGCAAAATGCAGTCCAATTGCAGATTGTAGTACCCTTTGTAAGATGAGTGTATGCTAGAGCATACACTGCTGGGCTGGGGATCCGTTTTTGAAAGGTTCAGCCGTCTTAGGCCATTTTTGGGTTGTCCATGATCCAAAAATAGCGGGAAAATGGCTCTAAGCATCCTCTGTGGTAAAACTGTAGTTACCACTCTCCAACAACTGACGCTAATATCTGAAATTCAATTCGCGTCAGGGATCTTTTGCCTACAAATGAAAAATTTGATGAATATTCAATGGCTTTAAAGTTACAGTTCAATGAAGACCCAGCAAAAAAAATCAATGATAGAACATCAATGAAAAGCCTCGATGTTAAAAAAATCAGAGATTTTAGTAGCTGTAATTCTTTTAAATTTTTCTTAAATATTGAATGTAATCGTAAATGAATTATTATCATATCGAGGCATCAATAAAATGGAGTGAATTCGTTAAAAATGTATGTGTGCATACACCGTCAAGTTCATTTCTACTTAGCTTAGTGAACCTAGGCCATTGTAGGGCTGTAAAGTGGACGTCTCAAGCTAATGTAGGTTAAAAGGCATTTTTTACCGAGAATTTCATCTGAAAAACACAATAATCCATGTCAGAATTCACATGAAATAAGTTTACGAATTTTGAGAGTGTGACAAATACACTCTGAAAATTCGTAAACTTATTTGGCGTGGATGCGACCTCCGTTTAAAAACCACTTTTGTAAATTATCCCTGAGAGATTTGTTTCCAATGTATGCCTCTATTGTGGCAAGGCTCCAACAAGTGCAGGTTATATCCGCCAGTCGTTATTGGCAACCGACCACCACCACCCATCAGAAGTCGGCACTATTTTCAGATCCTAAAGGGTTTTTCAGATAGGTGTTGCTGTCCAAACTCGTTCAATAAAGGCAAGCATTTAGTTTTAATGGGAGATGGGAGGTTGTCTGTGCGATAAGCATCAATGCGAATTGGAATTATATAGGACGACTATTGGACGTTATGGAGACGAACCAATTCACACCGCGTGCAGCCGAGAATAAGATGTGTAAAGCTTTACTTTGTGTCAAGCCTCATTATTAGAAGTGAAATTCAACGCTTCTTTTATCAAAAATATTTGTCCTTGTCTTCTATTTTTTTGTCGGGAGAAAATGAGCGGATACTCAGGCTCAAACTTATTTCCAACTCATTTTTGTCAAAAATTTGGCCCGGTTTTTTCCGTATTTCATTCGATCCACTTACTCTCAACTACAACTTAAAAAAGTAGAAACTAGAAAACTTTTGTAGTTAAAATTACAAAACTTTCGTAGTTAAAACTACAAAAAGTAGTTGCTTGCTCGCGCTAGCTAGTGAACTTGGAGAACTTTGAGCTTTTTAAATTTTGGGTGTATGCAATATATTAGACCTGAAGTTTGAAAAGTCGCATGCAGGCGCTGTCTTCATCAACACCGCCCTGCCACCAACAGTTCTAATGAACGGTAGAGATCTTAAACGCGTTTAAAAAAAAAAAAAAAAAAAAAATTGTATTATTATTAATATTATCAGATATTTTCTGTTATCTTTGCTATCAATATTTTTGGCTAGTCAAGCTCAACAAAACCATTAACACATGTTTTCCATGCTGAAACACATCAGAGTCCTTCCAGGAGTCTCTATTTTTTCCCCCCAGTTTTGTCTTTTTCTGGTAATAATTTGGACCCAGTTTTGCCTTACCATCCTACGACGTGCAGTGTTTTGGCTGCAATTTCGTGTTTTTTCTAAAAAAAAAATATGACTTGCTTCGATCCTATGTAATTCAATCCAAGTTGAGTTTTGTGCGAATTCAGCCGGCTGCGAGAAAGAGATTTTCATTTGAATAGACCTGGTAAGTGCCTTTTGTGATTCGGAAATGAGATCTTTTGACCTGCCCCCGATATGAATCAGAGCCTTTGAGGCGGATCGCATAAGCTCGTTACTCCTGGCACGTTCGCACAGTGCGTCGCTCATCCAACTGGCGGATCTAGACTTTAAGAAAGCCCCTTCCGTCCGTTTAACTCCATGCCACTCGGGGCCCACGCGAAGAGGAGTTATGATTTTACACCGGAGGAGTGGCAAATGCAGGTGCGCTTCGATTTTGGAAGTACGTCCGAGTCATTTGGTGCACGGTTGCACCGTCAGAGCACAGAGTTGATTGTTCCTTTGATCCAGCAACCGTCGTTTCAGAATTTTAGCCCTTGGCAGTTAAGTGAATGGGTTTTTCAGAGAGGAAAGTGGGAAAATCTGCGCCCTTCCTCAGAAATTTGAACATTCTCCTTTAAAAAGGCATCGTGTTAATTGGCGCGCTTTTGTCCTCGTTCGATGTAGATTATGATGTACCCTATCGATTGGAAATTATTTTTCAGCTGATTTTTTCAGTTGGACTCAGTTCTTTTTAACAAAGACCAGCTATATTTAGAAGCCCATTGCAAGTAAACTTCACGTGAGAACATGAGTCTAATTTTCAATTTTTACGCCTCATAAATCAAAAACCAATATTTTTTGAGCGAAAATTATTTCTCAGATACTTTAAGAAACAGCATCGCTTCGTTCTCTTATGGTATAATAAAATGAAAGTGGGGATTTTGCAACAATCATTTTTGCAGTCTTACCGTCAATTCCATTTTTGGGGCCGTTCGATTAGTATTACGTAGCGCAATTTTTCCGACTTTTTTACCCTCCTTCTCCCCCTTGTAACGCACTTATAGCGCAGCCCTACATCATCCTTTTCAATGACGTAACGCTAGCCGGACTTCCCCCCCCCTAATTTAAAAAAAGCAAGAAAACGCTGAGAAAACAGCTTAAAAAAAATCAGGTTTTGTTTTGGAGCTATTTCGCTGAAATATGACGGGAAGAGATCAACATAAGTGGGATAAGATTGAATCGGATAGGGTGGGATATTCAGTTTTTGGACGTTTTTTCAAAGTTTTTTCCCCCCGATTCGGATTTGTTACGTAACGCTGGGCTTGACCCCCTCCCTCTTTTTAACGCACCGTAACACTGGCTCAAACCAACCCTCCTCCCCCCGTAAGTGCGTTACGTTGTACCTAAACGGCCCCCATAATGACGTATTACAGTCTGGAGACCCGAACAGTGTTATCACCATTCCGTAGCCCAAAATCAGTTACAAACGCCGGACGTCCAAAGGAGGAAAATTGATGAAAATACCCTCAACCACCCCCAGCCCCCCTCCCCCGCCGCACTCCGGCGACTCTAAACCCTACGGAAAAAGACTAACTCCTTCTTTATTTGCAAAGCTTTTAGGACAATGATTCCGGTTTGAGGGGCCCGGGCGCAGCTTTTATCGACGCGAGAATCATCGGGAACTTTAGGTCGGGGATTATGAAGGCGTAGCCGCGGCGGCTGTGCGTTTTGGCCGAGGCCNGGGGGGGGGGGGGGGGGTATGGAGAGGCAACTCGCAGACTCGCTCTCCGTAGCGGCAAAGGATGAATGGCAATAAAATGTTTATTCCTTCTCCGGGCGTAGTAAAAATTTGGCCGGACGGGCGGGGGCGGCGGAGGTGTGCCAACTACATAAACAACCCGCCCGTTGTCGGATTTTTAGGGATGGATTCCCGTCACGAAGTCCGAACGTGGTTGGTCGCCGAGGTGGGAGTGATTGCGCCATCTCTCGTCACAGATCGAACCCGGATACATTCCCGCGTATTTATGCTGTGGCCGAGTGACTTCTGACAAACTCTGCTCCGTTGAATTTTTACATTGAGGAAAACACTCGAGTCATGCACTGGCGTCATTATATTTGGAAGTATTTCTATCAAACAGAACTATGTGCAGGTGAGAAATATGGGGTGTGCTCTAGAAAGCTGGATAAGAAACAATGTGGTCAGTGGGCGTGATTCCTTTTGAAGAATTGGAAAAGCAGGATTTTAAATTAAGCAAAGAGAACTATGTGCCAACTGAATGCGGAACTCATGAGCCGCGGGCATGGCAAGCGAGCGTTGTGGACAGGGCTCATGAGTTAAAGCGCATTACGATGAGGTGCCCCGACCGAGGAGCCGCATCTAGTTTCGTTGACGTCACTGGCGCTTTATTATTCTCGTTCACTCTCACGGCTAGAGAACTGACGAGCACACCCCATATTTTTCACCTCCTTTTAAATCTGTTTGATAGAAATACGTCCATTTGGCGTGCAGTTTATCTGGTAAAAATTGGCGATTCAATCGACATAAATTGGACATAGTTCTGATAAACGGTACCAGAGACAAGTGGGAAAGAAAGGGTGTGCTCGTTAGTTGAGGGCCGTAGGAATGAGTTTGAACTATACGGCACCCGTGACGTCAGCTGCGATGAAGCCGCCGCCGTAGCTCCGCGTGGGAATCAGTGGCGTGGCGTGCTTTGCAACGTATCGATTGTTATGCCATTTAAACCTATGCAAAAGGATCGATAAACAAGGTGTTTGCAGTGAACACCTCAATAATCGATTCTCTACCGTAGGTTTAAATGGCATAACAATCGATATATCGCAATACACGCCACGCCACTGGTGGGAGTCATAAACTCATGAGCCTAACGTGAAGCGGAGTGACGCGACGTGCTGCCAGCACGAGACGCGCACTGGCGCCTACAAACCTAAGGGGATACTTCACGCATTGCGCAATGCGTGGAGTATCCCCTTAGGTTTGTAGGCGCCAATGCGCGTTGCGTGCTGGCCGCCCGCCCGCCGCACCGCAGCGTGCCACGGCGCGGCGCTTATTTTGCTATAGAGGTGTTGCAAAGTATCATATGAAATTAAAGAAGCCCCAACATATTAAGAATGACAGGCATCCATTAAGAGTAAGGAATTTTCCTCGCAAAATAAATCGAGATAAAAAAGATAAAGAAAATTCTTGAGTATGCCATAGAGACAATTTTTTTAATGTTCACAGCGCTCTTTTAGCATGGCCATGGCTCATGAGTGCCGCACTCAGTTGGCACATAGTTCCGTTCGACGGAATTCGAAATCCCGCTTTTCCATATCTCCAAAGGGAATCACGCTCACTTTAACATTGTTTCTTATGCAGCTTTCTCGGGCACAATCCATCATTCCCATTCGTCAGTTGGATTGCATTTTGCAAAAAGGAACCACTAGCATTACAATGTTGCTAAGATTGTGCAACTTCTTTTGTCTTGGAGGAAAAACCCGATTATCCCTTAATAGTTTTTATTTTACTCGCTAAAAACTGTAAATTTAAGACAAAAATTACCATGTAAATTTCATAGCTATTCACGATTTCCGCAATTTTATTGCAAAAGATGAAGTTGCACAATCTTAGCATCATTGCAATGCTAGTGGTTCCTTTTTGCAAAATGCAATCCAATTATTGTTCCGTTTGGCAGAATTACGTCCGTTTATGCCGTGGGCAAGTAACTTCTGACAAACTGTGCTCTATTGAATTTTGACATAGGGGCTTTAGAAAAAACACCCATGCCATGCACCGGCGTCATTATATACGGCGTGCAGTTTATCTGGTAAAAATTGGCTATCTAATTGACATAAATTGGTGATTAGAACATTAATTGGACGTATGTATGCTAAGCGAAACCAGGAGAGGTATCAGTGAAGGGGTGTGCTCGTTAGTTAACGGCTGTAAGAACAAATGGGAATTATGAAGCGCCAGTGACGTCAAAGATGACGACGGGAGGGACGACGATGCAAGGTTGCTTGATTTTAACTCGCGTGAGCCTTGTCGACACTGCTCTTATCAAATGTCATCGGCTTGTGAATTAGCATACAGTTTGCGCTTGGTTCCGTTTGATTTAATGAAAAAAAAAATCCCGCTTTTTCATTTCCCCAAAAGGAATCATCCCCAGTTTTAGATTGTTTTTATGCAGCCTTTTATAGCACACCTAATTTCTGTTTAGCGCAAATATGTCCAATTCGGCCTATTTTAATCTACCTTTACGTTGATTGATCACGAAATTTGACCGCGGTTTTGCCCCCTTCATTTCAGAAGATTGGCCTTAATCGTGCATTATCGAAGAATTATGAATAAAAATAAAAATGGTTAAAATGGCAACAATGCTTGGAAAGTACTCTGAAGGATATTGTTACTATTGCATCAAACAAACGGGTACTTTTAACGTTTCCTGGCCGTAACCCGCAACTCTATAGTTTTATTCCTTGTTTTTTTCTTTAAATTTCAAAATTTCTAACTTGGCAACTCTGTTGAAGCGGGATTTTTTTTTTTTTTTTGGGCGGGGGCTCAAAAATTTCAGAGATATCATAACTTACACCATGTAAAGGTTTTGACTCCCTTCAAAGCAAGGAAAGCAGCTCAAGAAGTCCTCCTTTCGTGCTACACAATTTTCTAGATATAGAAGTTTCTAGGAATTTGATGATCTAGGAGTTCGATAGAATAGTTCCTTGGATAGAATGTTGGTGAAAGTACCCTACTATGAAGTTCTGAAGGTTCCATAAATAAGTATCGCCATCTTATTTAAATGTGTTCGAGCACAGTGTAATGAAGTTGTAAGAGTGATCTGCGAGAACGCAGCGAAGCGCCTTCAAATCGTTGGATACCCCAAGCCTCACCGCAGAGTTAGTTTAGTTGCTTAACCCAACGTAACCTAACTTGGTTTGACACTATTCACCGCCCGCTGTTTGCGGCGTAAAAAAGGATAAAAACCGAAGTGCAAAACTGTTTTATGATGTTTATACATCATAAACTTAATAAATATATTATAACGGGAATAAAAATGGTGCCCGTAAACAAAATTTATTATTCGTCATTAGTTTAAATGAGTCACCTAATAAGGTTCAAAGAATTTTACTGACGCGACTACAATACTTTTAAATAGACCGTGGAAAAAATTACTCACAAAAAAGTTCATAACTGTAATTTTTATCATTGTATCCAAATGTTAGCCATCTAAATTTTTGAATATTTCAACTTTAAACAGCTACTTCAAACTTAAAAATAAGTAGGAGTTCCCAATGTTTAACTTCTTGCTATTATGAGGAAATGGACCACTAGACAAGGTACGAATCAAAGGATTCTGATACATGTTTCTAAACCAAAATTTCACGCAAAACACGATTCGCGCAACGAAAACGACGGAAACCAACTCCTAACGAAGATATTAACGTTTTTATTTCACATTGGTTACGAGGAATTTGAACTGCCCGCTCACACGAAACTCAAAGCTCTACGTGAGTCAAATCGCGCACTACAACGGTTTCAGCAAGCTTCTCAATCGAGCAATGTTCATTTCCCATCATGTGTTGTTCAAACTATTAGCAATTTGCTATAACTGAGCCAAAGCGTCAAGATTAAGGTTGCCAGATTTTTATATCGCAGAGACTGTCATGATAACGTTTAGCGCGCGATGTGAATCACGTAGAGCATTGTGTTTTCATGAGCGGGTGGTTTGAATTCACGCAT
>NW_017547175.1:1328916-1344598 GCF_001854935.1 Bemisia tabaci | reverse complement strand
TTAGTCTTACTGCCTGCGTATCATTAGCGTGTCGCCGCTCAGATTTTTCTTCTGTGTTAATTGCTTTAAATTTTCTCGTTTTTTCCCTAGACCGTTTAACAAATTATCAGTATGATCTTACCTTATACCTGTGAGTTGTGCTCCAGCCATCAAATGCACTGCTTTGTGTTCTGAAGATACATTTTTACTCCAATAATATGGTCTCCATCGTTGACACTTCATTTGAACAAACACTCAAGCACAAAATTGTAAGTACCTATTGGCTTGTTTCAATTCAAAGCACAATCTAAGTAATTTAATTACTTCAAAGACAAAATCAATTACATATCCTTGTATCCCTATGTAATTTTTGCTGCTTTCTTTCTTTTAAATCAGAGTAACAGCGATGTCACTCATGCAATTCTAAACGCGCGGTTCATTCTTCAATTCAACATTTGTCTGGTTATGCTGTTAATTTAATATGTTTCTTTTTAGTTAAATTTTTCAAATGTTGATGGAAAGTATCCCCGCGGCAGCTTTGCAACTCGGCGGCAAAGCTACGAGCCTCTCCCATCATGACTGTTTTGTGGTTTGCATTCTTGACAGCGTGGGGGAGATGGTTTGTAGCAAAAATTTTCACCTTCAAACTACTTGTATTAAAGGTACATTCACGCTATTACTGTAATAGGGCGGAGGATGAGCTTACTTCAAGAGGAATTGGACGAAACTTCTGGTGAGCCTGTGTTTTTTTAACTTTTTCTATCATCATATGTTTTTTTTTTCCCCTTCATTTTTCTGTTGAAGAAAAACTGCAAAGCAGTGAGAATGGATACCCATGTACTTTTGCTTCTATACTGTTTACAATTTTTTATAACAGATTCTCATCAGACCGAGACCTTGACTCATTGGAATTCAACGATCAGGATCATTCAAGCTGGTTTGGATTCAACGATCAGGATCATTCAAGCTCGTTGAAATGCAACGATCAGGATCATTCAAGCTGGCTGGGATTCAACGATCAGGATCATTCAAGCTCGTTGAAATTCAATGATCAGGATTATTCAAGCTCGTTGGAATCCAATGATCAGGATCATTCAAGCTCGTTGGAATCCAATGATCCGGATCATTCAAGCTCGTTGAAATCCAATGATCCGGATCATTCAAGCTCGTTGAAATCCAATGATCCGGATCATTCAAGATCTTGAACGTTGAAATCCAATGATCCGGATCATTCAAGCTCATTGAAATCCAATGATCCGGATCATTCAAGCTCATTGAAATCCAATGATCCGGATCATTCAAGCTCATTCGGGCGCATTAAAATTCAATGATCAAGTGAACGATCTGGATCATTCAAATTTGAATGAGCTGACGAAAAACTCATTCAAATTGAATGATCCGGATCGTTCATTTTTCAATGAGCTTGAATGATCCATTTTTTCTCGGGGCCCGAGTTAGGTTATCTGTTTTCGTTTCACTGATTCAATTAATTCATGCCACACTGGAAAAAAAACACATTGGATCTAGATTCTAGACTCTTAAAAACATTGACAAGAAAAAGGACTCTTGATTCAATCAGATTCAAGCTTAAATCAAGAACCAAGCTTCTTCATTTGAGCGGATTTCCTTTTGCTTTAAGCTTAAATCTGATTGAATCAAGAAACCTTTTTCTTGTCAATGTTTTCAAGAGTCTGGACTCTAGATCCAATGTGTTTTTTTTTCCAGTGCATATATGGATATTTGAAGCCAATAAATTGATCTCAAGTGATTGAACCGATTCTATCAATTTGGAAAAGAAATTAAAAATATCATCATCTCAGCTAGGCAGCGTTGGAAATAAGAAAATCGTTCCGTCCAGTGGAACGTGCATTTCCCATCGGAAATCTGCCCTCATTTCTCCCGCCGCCTTGCTGCGCCACTTCCTCGTGGCGGCTTCTACTCATCCTCAAAATATTTAATTTTCCTCTTGCAAATAGGGTCTGTTCTCCGTGCCGTTTAATAGGCCGATATAATGCCTCGCTGTGACGGCTGGGTGGACGCTTTGAATATATTCGCGGACCGAATTCGACCCACCGTCATACAACGTGGAGCAGAACTAAAAAAAAAATCAGCTTGAATTGACTGACCGTGACAGAGCAACCGACGCACTGTGGAAGTCCGATAGTGTTTCTCTGGACATGATTTTCTCAAATATTGTCAAGAACTATTTGAATGGAACATTTATTTCAAAAGATTTTCCTACACTGGAAAAAAAAACACATTGAATCTAGAGTCCAGACTCTTGAAAACATTGACAAGAAATAGGACTCTTGATTCAATCAGATTTAAGCTTAAATCAAGAACCAAGCCTCTTAATTTGAGCTATTTTACTTTTGATTTAAGCTTAAATCTGATTGAATCAAGAGTATTTTTGCTTGTCGATGTTTTCAAGAGTCTAGACTCTAGATCCAATGTGTTTTTTTTTCCAGTTTACTTTCTTGAAAGCTATCATTGATACGTTCTACTTCACTCCTCCGTTTACAATGTTTCCCTTTCGTCCTTTGTAAAGCCGATTTCAACTCTGGCTTCACTATCTTTTCGCAATTCGTATCAAAAAATAATAAAATATGTATATTGAATCGGTTGAATTACAAGAGAATTATACTTCTGAACAAATTAATACATTTCTAAGGGTACATTTAATGAAAATTCCGCCGAGCACAATCGACAAGTTTGAAATTTTGTTGTTTCACGTGAAATGTACGTAGAGCACGCTTTCAAATCTCCCGCGTATATGGTCATTTTAATTTCGTTTTTGAGAGCAGGTTTGCCCAGGATATGTTAAAAAACCCGGACCAAAATAAAAAAGCAATCTCGCAAACTGTTCTTCATGTTTCTGACCAACAATAACTGCCTACGAACAAGGCAAAACAATTATTTCAATTCTCATATAAAAGGGTCCAATGTGTCGGAGCACTTCGGCAACTTTCGAGATTGTTGGAAATTATATTTTGCTTAAGTTTCCTTGGATTTTTTTAGGCAAACCTGCAGATTTCAAATTCAAGAGAAAAAAGTTGAGCGCACGGTCGCGGGAAATTTGAAAATGCTTGACACAGACCGAACAAAGTGTACGTTGAAGAATGGGTTTCAGACTTTTATTACGCGCTCATTAAACTATTTTGCCGTTTTTCTATTCATTTACTTATACCTCTCTTTCTGTAAGAAACTCTCAATGCACTGGAAAAAACACATTGAATCTAGAGTCTAGACTCTTGAAAACATTAAGAAGAAAAAATGCTCTTGATTCAATTGGATTTTTGCTTGAATCAAAACAAAATCCGCTTAAATTAAGAGGCTTGGTTCTTGAATTAAGCTAGATTATGATTAAATCAAGAGTATTTTTTCTTGTCGATGTTTTTAAGAGTCTGGACTCTAGATTCAATGTGATTTTTTTTCCAGTGTAGCCCTCCATTCTTTTTTGCAACACTATCCTGCAATACGTAAGCACCGCCTATAGTGTAATGAAATTATCGGAATCCAAAACTGAAACATTCAATTGGTTCAGATTTTATGCAGGATTGTCACGTGGTTTCCCTACCTCTTAAAGTTTGCCCACAGTGCGGTGGAACGGCAATTCGTGAGCTCAAATGACCGAGATAAATTCACACCTAGTCGCCTTCCCTTGTATTCGATCTGCATCCGACTTGCGGTCAATACACTGTGGACTAGACTCCCCAATAATGGGCGAAAAGTAATTCCGGATTTGGATAATTTTACCGTTTAATTCTTTGTCAAAATTTATATTTTGACACTCGTTAAGTGACGTCGCGTCGTTGATATTTGTTGAAAACTAATGTTGATGACCCGATGATTTATCTCTCTTTTTTTTCTTTATCTTTTTTTATGAAAAAATACGCAAAATTCCTTTTCAACGGCTCTGATGGGTAGATGTGCAGAACATCCTGCAGACCAGAAGTAATTTAACCATTGTCAATTTCCGGACAAAATATTACAAGCTCCTTGCGACGTCTCGAAATTTTCGCCGCCCTTTTTCTTATTATAGCACAGAAATTGTTGGTTGAATCTGTTTGAAAAGTTCAATGAATTTTATGAGTAGCACAATGAAAATTCAATTAAAAAACTTCTGCACAAACTTCAAGGAATGATCTCGATTTTTTCTCCTTTAAAAAAATTACATAGAGGCGGAGATTTTCAGACATCGCAAACGAGATATGTGATTGCCTCCTTACACCGTCGATACAGGTTAACTGTTCAGAAAGAGCTGGGAGTAGTGTGCAAAAATAAAGTGAATTTTGATAAGATGAATCTCGTAATTTTATTACATAATATTAATGATTGTTATTCTTGACCTGCGACTCAACACCTATCTTCATATATATTGGCGCTGAAGACTTGAAATTTTGACCAATTTCAGTATTAAAAAATTGTTTGCAATAAGATTTGTCGACTGATTTTTTTTTTTCATTTTGTAATTTTTTTCTTTTTGTTATTTCTAGGATCAACCCCGACCGCCAACTTACAATCCGGAGGACTACGCTGCAGGGTTGAAAAAATTCAGCCGCCGAGTGGGCGAAAACAAGGATGAAAGCGGATCCAAGCAAAACGAAGCCCCAGAGGCCGAGATGTCACTGCGACAATTCACCGGGGTCACCGAACTCCTCACCAAACTTAAAACTGATCTCCGTGTTGCTTACCCGAGGTAAACACCAAAAACAACTTACAACTTTCAAACCTAACTTTCACCATTACACGTGTTCACCGAGAGCGGCTTCATGCATAATTTTTAATGAGAATCGTTTTTTTATAAACCGAGGCTCTACTGAACATAAGAATGTTGATGACTATTACTCGTCGTTGATACTTCGATTAATTCCAATAAGTCCATATTGCTTCACGGTCTTAGGGTGGAAATTCCATTTGGGAAACGAGATATACAATTATACAGGATGTCCGGAAGTTAACGTACTTAACGATCAGGGTCGATTTTTCGGCTCAAAATATGACTTTTCCCCCTGTACAAAAAAGTCCGAAAAGGCCCCATAAGTAATCCTGGTTTGGAAGCGTATAGCTATACGCTTCCAAAGTTGCCATTTTTTTTCTTTCGAATTTATGTAACTCCATGTTCTTTTGTCGTTAGTAGCTGAAACTTTAAAGAGGGGGGTATATATTAGCTTACTGTTAATTTTTTGTGTTTCAAGGACTTACGTCTTCGGAAATTGATATTACGAGCGTTCCCGAATTATAAACTTGCGATAACATTTTTGGTAGATGATATTTATAGGACGAAGTTTCGTTAGTTAGGTTGATTGTCTGAATAAAGCCTACCACTTGATATTTAAATTTTTTACGACTTTTTTCGCTTTATCTCGATGTTCAGTCTCGACTCTTTATTTTTAATTTTTAATTATTTTTTTTCAATCAGTTTTGTGCAGGAATTCATCGGTGACCCACTAGATGGAGTGACGTTGCTGCTAGACATGCTTAAAACAATTCAACAGAGCCAATCGCAGAACCAAGGCCGGGGGGCCTCATCCGCACTGCAAAGACGAATCCTCCTGGACGAGCACGCTTGCCTCTTGTGCCTGAAATACTGCCTCAGGTGTCAGGATGCTCCTCGGAGGTTCGCGTCCTCGCCTGCAGGTCTCTTCACTATTGCCGCTTGCTTCATGAGCAATGCAAATAAATCTAGGATCCTTGCCCTTGAGGTGAGTCTCCTCCATAACTGGACCGCGTTAAGCAGGAAGGAACCAAGCCACATCAGCTACTTCATTTATTCTGGAAAAAAGTTGCTTGATTTGGAGTCCACACTCTCAATAACATTGACAAGAAAAAATATTCTTGATTCCAGCCGAGTTTTCCTTGAATCGAAGAGTCGAGCCTCTTGATTTAGGCGGATTTTCTTTTGATTCAAGCAGAAAGTCCGATTGAATCAAGAGTATTTTTTCTTGTCAATGTTTTTAAGAGTCTCAACTAGATCCAAGCGACTTTTTGGGCAATTCAATTTTTTTACAAGAAAACGTTTGTGCGGATATATTTAAAAATTTTAAGGAATTTTTCACTGAAATTTGAAAAAAAAAATCCTCATCACCGTTTTCACGCGAAAACGTAAATGTCCTAGTTTTATTTGGCAACAGCTGTCGTGGCTGGGTTCCTTTCTGCTAAACGCGGTCCACCTGTCATTTTAGAACCTCGGATAGAAACTCAAAATGAAGGAAAAAATCTCATGTCATAAAATCGAATGAAATCATACTTAAAATATGAAATTTAAAACGAGTGAAAGTTCATGGTGTGAAAAAACTCAAAACTGAGCAAGTGAAACTAAAGCTCATAGTCGTGTTTCACAGACATGAATTTTATGCAAACAACAGCTGCAAGTATCAACGAGAGGTTAATACTCCTCTCACATTGTTTTTCACGTCCGATCAGTACGCCTTCAATAACTCGATAGGCAATATGGGCTGCTTAGGAGCAGTAATAGTTGCTCGTCAGATTTTGGCTACGATCACTCTGTTTGTTCATACTGTAGCGGCTTAATACTTCACTAATATTATATTTACGGATGAGTAAGTCAGAATCTGGGGTGAAAATCGCCGCAGAGTCCGCGCAGAAGAATCTTGGGAGACAATTTTTGCCCCCTAGCCTCCGCTGTGGTATGCATTTGGTGAAAAAAGGGCGTTTAAAGCTTTGCGGAAACTTCATGTTGATCGGGTTGAAAGATGAAAAATTTACAGGTAAATCGTTTGCACTTGTATCTCTTTCCAAAAATTAAAGGAGGAGAAATAGAAAAAAAAGTAGTGCAGAATTTACACCTTGCAGGCATACATAAAATAATGTGCCATGGGCTCATTGTCAGATGCGGCCAGGCTAGCTGGATACAGGGGTGCAGAGCACGGAGAAAATGAGATGGTGAAAAAATTGATCTTGACGATCGGCGACCACTTGGTTTGGATTGCGGTGAACCGTTAACGCAAACACATGATTGGAGTCCGTAATAGTCCCGTAGCGGTGTTGCCTTGCGTTCTCGAAATCAAGGTTGCCAGGCCATGAATTGGAATGGATATATCTGGTTAAAACGGGGGAAAAGTGCTGATTTTCTAGCAAAATCTGGCATAAGTGCTCGAAATAGCGATTCAAGTAGCGAGCTATTCTGAAAACAAAACAAAAATATTTAGTCACGCGTTTATGCAATAAAACTGTGTAAACATTTTTTTGTATAAAATAGAAAGAGAGATCTCAAAGTGCCAGCACTCAAAAACAAGTTCCTTCAAGGGACTTAGGTATTGTAATTTCGAGAAAAAATATAAATATACAAAAATTAAATTCAAGACAATTTGTAATTGCTCTGATTCGTTATTTTACAGTAATCTCATATTTTTATTGATATAATGCTCGATTTTGAAATTAGACGGTCACGGTACTCGACCTATGCTATGCGTCAATTGGGCCCTAGAAAATAAAATCTCAGTGATATCTAATGCAAATGGCAATCTCTTAGCAGTACTTGGTCCCTCCCTAAAAATGTTGCGTCATTCTTCCGCCCAAAACAAGACTTCTAATCTTTCATCTCCATCGCTTAAACTAATTTTCTTATTCTTGTTAACTGTCTCTTCTTTTGGTGTCCCGATGTACTTAAGGAGCATTATGACATTTTATAAACTTGACCCGTTTACGAAAAAAATAACAATTTTTTTATGGCCTTTTGGAGGAACAAAGGCTCCATCTCCCGGAAAAATTCTCCAAGGTTGGTTAGGAAAAAGGAGACCCCCTCTTTCTTCCCCTCCCCCCGGGGGGATGCTCTACCAACTAATTTAAAGTAGACCTGGAGATAGAGTAGGAGTTTCAGTCACCCTGAAATGGCTTAAGTCGATGAGTGAACAGTGGCATGTGAGCGCAGGTTAAATCAGGAATATCACAGCCAAAAAATACGTCAAAAACTATACAATAAAATGACCCTATTAAATTGGAAAACCCCTCGTGTTTCTAATGAAATTTATGTTTACTTTTCACTTTAACAGTTACTAACGAAAGTGTGCGAGCACCCAGAGGCCAAAGGACATGTACCGGTGTCGGAGGCGATGTCAACGATGAGACTTCGGTTTGGCGAGCCGGTCCGGTTTAGGTTTCTCGTGGGTATGCTCAACGGTGCATGTTTGGATCTCATTTGCAACGATTTGAAGTTCATCAACGCCTTTGTTGAAACGTCACCAAATATTCAAACTAAGTTTTACATACAGGCCGAGTTGGATCAGGCTGGCTTCAAATTAGAAACTCTTCATAAGGTAAGTGAAAAAGTTGTCTATGTCACATCAGACCATCGTTATGAACTAAATGAAAGCTCTCTTGGTATCAATGCGAATTGAAAAATCAACTCAGCGTATACTAATTATGAATTATTCGACATTTTTTATGAATTGATTGATTTGGTATTAACTGTTCAATCCTTTTATGATTTGTATGAGTAGAATGATATGTTTCACGTAGAAACGCTCCAGGCTACGTCTAGGCTGAATGTGTTGATCTAGGATTTTTCCCACTGAACGACTGTCTTTCAAAGATAAATGTACAATATAGTTTCAATTTTTTAATCAGTCCCTACTTAGAAAAATGAAGAAGAAGAAAAAATAATGGCTGCCTCATATCGTCAAACAATTGAGCCGTTCGATTGCATAAACGATGATGCAAGTCTTAAAAATCTGGCCGGTAAATAGACTACCATAATCTCACACTCTCACGCCATCAGAGGAAATAATTTGTGATTGCCTTTTCAAAGGGCTCTAAAAACAAGCGCGGTTTTCCTTCTGAAATCTTTGTGTATAATTATATCTTATTTTATTATTATTATGTCCAGGGGGATATCCATTTCTACCTTTATTCAACAAAATAATGATAATCAACTCTTATTGATGACAGTCTAATATTAGTACATGCACGAATGAGAAAAAAAAAAAAGATTTCTTATAGCAGTTTCTTTTGCCCTCAAATTTTATTATGTTTATTTTTTGATAAACTCATCAGTTGTGCGATTGAACCATCAAACTAAATTGCTTACATTTTTTAAACGAAAAATAGAGCTGATCAATAGATTGTCTTACAAAATATTGTAGACATCCGTTACCAAGACGAAACCAATTTTTTTTCCAACTGCAGAAGAAGTGTAGATGATCTTTGGTCGTCATCAGTAGCGTGGCATGCTTGTAATATATCGATTGATCTGTCATTTAAACCCCATGGAAAAGGATCGGTAAACAGTGTGTTCGAAACCAACACCTTAATAATCGATTCTTTACCACAGCTTCAAATAGGGAAATGTCGATAATCGATCATTCATGCCTCGCCACTTCGTCATATAGTCTGCGATCATGAAAGGTGACTCCTTGTTTGCGAGTGAGTGAGCTAAGAAAATCGATCGATCCGGTATAGATTGTAAAATCCGGCTACGACGGTGTGGAGTGGGATTTCATGCGATCTGTGCGTGTACTTACAGCGTAACTTTCATTAGAAAGTGCGTGAGTGAATTCTCTCATCATTAAAGGCGGATCGCGTAGAATAAAATCCTGAGCACCAGCTGACATTAAACACCGGACAATTTGATCGTATTAAAAACCCGCCCAGCTAATTAGCCCGAGTTATGCGGAAGATATGTCATGGACTCATACGCCGCCAATGCAAAACTATTTACGTTTAGATTTTCCCTTCGTATCAGCTGCTGCCATGCTATGTCCGCTGAGCTTAACGCACAGTTTTGACATTTCTCCACTAAGAGAGAGGCTCCTCTTGGAGCTTATGAGCTTCTCAGTATTGCAACTTACGATAAACTGGCAAACGTGTTATGAGATCATACTTCAAAAATGTTTGCATATCCCTCCTTTACTTTCTTTTCTGGCAAAGAGAGTGCAAATTGGAGATATGGGAGTAATAATGGTTCAAAATAAATGACCTTATATGAATGACAGGTAAACATATCGATGGTGAAACTGCAGGAATACGTATCTCGGTTTGCAGCGTTGCAGATTTCCTGTCATACTTCATTTCCTACATGGAAAACTACTGAGCGTTATTTCTTGAAAATGTTAGTGATTTTTTTCGCTTTATAAAGAATATTCTGTGAAAGCTTCAAGTCATGATGTTAGTTCCCTGGTAAAAATTGGCGATAAGAGCTGTGTTTCAAAATACCATAGGAATTCTTATAGCCGGCTAAAGAAGGCTCCAGAAAATCATATTGCTGGCTGTAGAGTGCGGAGAAAATCATGCGGCCGGGCTATACGAAGCGATAAAAAATGATGCAGCCGGGCTATAGTTCCTATTGCCGGGCTTTACACTTTATCGCCTGGCTGTTGCTTTTTCGCCATCGATTATAAAAGGCTTTAAGAAATTGTGTAGAAATTCGTGTGCTTTGGAAATCATTAAGTTTGATACGGAACAACCTTAATATTTACAAAAAACACATTATATTTTCCTTTAATACATATTTTTTTTCATCAATTAAAATGAGAATAATCCATACAGGATGTGCAAACATTTCAAAATCATGAGTTGAATAACGCTGACTCCGCCAGATTAAATATTAGAGCCTAACACAAAGCGGAGCGGCGACGCACTGGCGCCTACAAACCTAACAGGGATACTTCACGCATTGCGCAACACGTGAAGTATCTCTGTTAGGTTTGTAGGCGCCAATGCGTGTTTCGCGCTGGCTGCCCGCTTGCCGCGCCGCAGCGTGCCACGGCGCTTGAAGCAACTATTTCACACCAGACGTATTGCACAGTATCATACGAAACTGAAGGCGCTCTAATATATTAGTAATGGCAGGCATTCATCGATAGTACGGAGCTTTCCTCGCAAAATAAATCAAAATACTACGGCCCAAAAAGAGAGCAGTATTCCAAAAACTCACTAAGTCCTAGCATCCGTAATTAGTAACGTTTAGCATACACTTTATCGCCTGGCTGTTGCTTAGTCGCCATCGGCTATATAAGGCTATAAGAAATTGTGTAGCCGGCTATAGAGGCTATTAGAAATCTTACAGCCGGCTGTAGGTCTATGGTATTTTGGAACATAGATTCTACTGCCAATTTTTACCATGGTTTGGTTTCCTTTTGAAAAACAAAATGGTAGCGAAGATCCCGAAATGCCGCAACCGATATAAGAATTTTTGCAGCAACTTCGATATGGCGTTTTGAATGTCTCAGAGTTGTGTAAAAAAAAAAAAAATCATTAAAATTCATTCAAAATTCCTCCGAAAGATTATCTAAGCAGTGATTGATTTTTTAATGAAACTTTAAATTGCCACGATTTCAATGATATACACAGTAGGATTTTGCACCCACTAATTTTATTTTTTAAAAAGAAGAAAGGAAAAAAATCAACTCTACTTTTGACCGCGAATTCTGAGATGGTACTCGATCCCTCATAAATCTACACATAGGGCGATTTGGTTGAAGTCCGGTTGGATGAATAGGAGCTCGATAAAATAAACCGAAGATTCTTCAAAATATAGCGAATAGTTGAAACGCTTAAAAACACGCGCTAGATTCATATCACTAAATTTTTGTACTTTGCCAATATCCTCCTCTCTCGACGCTGTATACTGCAAAGAGGATTTTTACAGAAAGTGGGAATAACTGATTGTGACCACTTACCATCTTAATAGAAAATAAAGAGACTCTATAAAAATTTTAGCCAGAAACTTGCACAAGCCTCAAAATCTCTGCGTAAGTGAAAGGAGTTGTTGATTAAAATCAGTTTCGAGCCGCTAATTACTCACTTCATTCGCTCCCTTAATTAGGCGGCCACATTAAAAAGTTGAGAGTTTATGAATACATAAAAAGATACGTATCGATGTCCAGAAGCTGTGTGTAATTGTTTTACCTCTAAATCAACCATGGGTATTCTTTCGAAATGCAAATGTAAGATGTAACTGGAACCAGCATCCATGGGCGCTAAAAACATAATAAAAAACTTGCTCTATTCTTCCTGATTTTGATTTGAAAGCTGTTCTCTTTTTTTTTAATTTTCTCCACAAATGAATACGTTAGGTATGAGCAAGTGATCTTTCACCGAACGAAAGCAAGAGCTGACCACAAAATTAAAAATGTCTCGTATGTTAACCCGAATAATTATTCTCTGATAAAAAATTCAACAACCAAAACTACTTTTACCTTGACAAAACACACTTTAATAATACTAAAAAGTCTCTCCTTCAAAACGAAGTAAGAAGTCACTCTCAGTTGAGAGCAACTGAAATGGATTTTTGGCGGCGTTCTGCCGGCATATCGAAACAGGACCATGTCCGTAATGAAGGTGAAAAGTAAAAAATCGTGCACGACGTCATGTCCAGGCAATTAGTATGGTATGGACATCAGTGGCGTGCGCGGCGTGCTTTGCGATATGTTGATTGATCTGCCATTTAAATCTATGGAAAAGGATCGATTATCAACGTGTTGGCAACGAACACCTTGATAATCGATTCTTTACTACAGCTTCAAATGGAGAAATATCGATAATCGATCCTTCACGCCACGCCACTGATGGACATGAGTAAAAAAAGTCGGAGGTTAGGTTGCCCAAACAAATTTTGGATTGGGCACCGCCTGGAGAAGGCATCGGGGATGTCCCATGAAGGGATGGCGACAAAACGTCGATGAGGAATATTATTGTATCGTCAGTTGCCCTATAACCTTTGGTAAGACAGAGGCGTTTAGGTGTTACAGTGCGCTAGTGTTAGTTAGTTAATTTTATTGGAAACATTCAGCATTTTAGGCTATAAGTGTCTTATAGCTACTAGTCCTCTCTTTAAAAGAGCAAATAACACTTAGAGATACGAATGAAAAATATTATTTCTATATTTCGACGGCGTAAGTCGGCAATCACATAACTCGGTTTCCGACGTCAGGGACTTCCTGTCATACTTTATTTTTTAAACGGAAAACCACTCAACGGCAATTCTTTAAAACTACCGTGATTTTTCTTCTCTGTGCGCAGAAAATTCTGCAAAAATTTCAAGGGAAGATGTCAATTGATTCTCCTTTAAAAAAAATAACATAGAGGCGGAGATTTTCAGATACCGCAAACGAAATATGTGATTGCGGACTTACGCCATCAATTTAGCCTTTTAACTGAAAAATCTCTCTGAATTATAGTTCAGTATTTTTTTTATTTAAATCTTAATTGCTTTTGAATGAATCGGATAGGTGCAAGTGAATATGCGTGTTTGATTTCAGAATCTACCGTGCTCTGACGTCATCAAGGCAGAGCTTGAGCGATGGGAGCGGAATTTCATCGACGTGGAATCAATTTTGATCAAGTCGGAGGAAGCAGCGAAAGAAGTGGTGGCTCTGCGCGAAAAAGTCGCTCAACTAGAGAACACGATAACGGTAATAAGTTGGTTGTTGGACGACTGGATCGCATGAATTAAAGAGTTATTCGCCAGTGTTGTCGAACATGATGGGAGCATTGAAGCATATATGAGGGGCTTGGAGGACAAGGCGCATAAGTGCAATTTTTTTAGAAAATAGAGATATTAATGAATTCAAGTAAAACTAGTCTTAATGCATGTTCTGTAAAAAATTAACTCTCAAATTCCAAGTTTTAAGCATCAAAAAGAAAGTTTGAACTTTCTTATGCGCCTTGTCCTCCAAGCCCCTCATATGTTGTTTTAAAATCGGAGTAGAATGTGGACTTGAAGCTCATATTCCTGGAGTTTATTCGGCGGGTTTTAAAAAAGTTTTAATGTAGTGATGTCATAAAGTAATACATTTTGACTGAAAACAATTTGGGTAGTATTGAAAGAAGCTTTATTAGAGGAAACTCCCTGGTCGACTTAAAGTGAATTTATGGCATTTAAGCAAACTAATTGAACTCCATTTTGCAAAATTAGGAATTACAATTTCAGGCTCATCTATAAAAGCACGTATCTGCATAGGGAAACTTGTGGCACATACACTGTTTTTGAAATGAGCCAGAAATTGTAGTTCCTAGTTGAAAAATTCAATCCAATTGGAATGAGCATGCCATTGATAACATTTGTGATTAACTGGTAGATAAAAGTAGGAGGTATTGACTTATTTAGAGATTATCGACTTAGATGAATTTGAACTTTTAAGTTATGAAATTTCCAATTCCAGGAACTTTATGAACTATATTAAGAACTTTTCATCATAAATCGGGCGATTGAATTAATATCAATTATTCAATCACTTCAGGCCGTCCTTGAATATACTGAAAGACATTTCTACGATTTTTTTATCCTCCCCTTTCCCCATGCCAGGGTCTCTTTTCCCCTCCTACTCTCCTTTTGAGGAGTTTGTTAGGCAGTCCTAATGCCTCTTCCTTTAAGTGCATAATGTCATTTGTAAGTTCAGCCATGTAGCACTGTAATTCGGTGATAGATTTTCAGTGATATGTGATTTTAAACACTAACAGAGACTACTGTTAAAAAGAGCCACACTAGAGAAAAAAAAAAAAAAAAAAAAAAAAAAAAAAAAAAACAACATTGGATCTGAAGTCCAGACTCTTAAAAGCATTGACAAGAAAAAATACTCTTGATTCTATCGGATTTTTGCTTGAGTCAAAACGAAATCCGCTTAAATTAAGAGGCTTGGTTCTTGATTTAAGCTAGATTCTGATTAAATCAAGAGCACTTTTTCTTGTCGATGTTTTTAAGAATCTGGACTCTAGATTCAATGTGTTTTTTTTTCCGGTGCACATTATACTGATCGATAGATCACAAATTGATCGCTTTAACCTTATCGTTCAATGCTTCTTACCTCTCAATAAGTCATGCAAGTATGATTCAAGTCTCGTTTTTTGCCTTTACCGTTCAACTTAGCAACGATGTGCAAACTACTCTAGTTTTGCCGGCACTGAAAATTACGTGTTCTGGTCCGGCAGTGACCCTTGAAATATCGACGCCGTTCGTCAAAAAGAAAAACAGCACTATCAAGCATACAATCAGGGGCTAAACGGGTCCAATCAGACCAGTCCTCGCATGCCGGCCGGATTCAAAACGCATGAGCAGCATATTAATCAGGATAATCAATTTATACGAGTGGATGACTCTTATTCTGTGATGTAATTATTATTCATTAGCGTCACGGAAAGTAACGGAAGTGGTCCCGTAAAAGGTTACATTGCAACCCTCACGGCTTTATCACGACTTGTCACTCACTTTTCAACAACTTCTCCAGAGGTTATCCACTCACGTTTCCCGATGGAGGCAAGTGAAGTCGTCACCTTCCGGCCAAAGCATCACAAACGCCATGCGACGTTTAAACATTTCCACCGCCCTTTTATTTTTTTACAGAGAAATTGTTCAACGAAGCTGCACGAACATTTCACTGAATTTTGCTTGCGCTGCCCAAAAAATTTAGTGGAATTTGCAAATAGACTCAAAACCAACAATTTTTCTGTGAAAAAACAAAATGATGGAGGAAATTTTTAAAAGTCGCATGACACTTGTGATACTTTGTCCGGAAAGTGACGAGGTATAATCTAGATTTTACACGATTACTCATGACGGAATTTCAGAATTCTTTCAAGAAAATGACAAAAGTGAAGATAGGATATTTTTAAGGATTTCGGTCTAATTATAGTGCAAATTATGTATAAAAAGTTGGTTTTTTGATAATACTTGTGGCCTTAAGGAGATTGTTGGAAAATTTTAATTTTCTTCGCTAACCATAATTTATCTTTCTTTTTTTTTTTT
>NW_017547175.1:1307988-1328805 GCF_001854935.1 Bemisia tabaci | reverse complement strand
TTTTTTTTCCGGTGCACATTATACTGATCGATAGATCACAAATTGATCGCTTTAAGCTTATCGTTCAATGCTTCTTACCTCTCAATAAGTCATGCAAGTATGATTCAAGTCTCGTTTTTTGCCTTTACCGTTCAACTTAGCAACGATGTGCAAACTACTCTAGTTTTGCCGGCACTGAAAATTACGTGTTCTGGTCCGGCAGTGACCCTTGAAATATCGACGCCGTTCGTCAAAAAGAAAAACAGCACTATCAAGCATACAATCAGGGGCTAAACGGGTCCAATCAGACCAGTCCTCGCATGCCGGCCGGATTCAAAACGCATGAGCAGCATATTAATCAGGATAATCAATTTATACGAGTGGATGGCTCTTATTCTGTGATGTAATTATTATTCATTAGCGTCACGGAAAGTAACGGAAGTGGTCCCGTAAAAGGTTACACTGCAACCCTCATGGCTTTAACACGACTTGTCACTCACTTTTCAACAACTTCTCCGGAGGTTATCCACTCACGTTTCCCGATTGAGGCGAGTGAAGTCGTCACCTTCCGGCCAAAGTATTACAAACGCCATGCGGCGTTTAAACATTTCCACCGCCCTTTTATTTTTTTACAGAAAAATTGTTTAACGGAGCTGTGTGAAAATCCACTGAATTTTGCTTGCACTGCTCATAAAATTTAGTGAAATTTTCAAACAGACTCAAAAGCAACAATTTTTCTGTTAAAAAGAAAATGGCGGAGGAAATTTTTAAAAGTCGCATGACACTTGTGATGCTTTGTCCGCAAGGTGACGAAGTATAATCTAGATTTTGCAAGATTACTTATGACGGAATTCCAGAATTCTTTAAAGAAAATGACAAAAGTGAGGAACAATCCACAAATTTATAGGATATTTTTAAGGATTTCGGTCTAATTATAGTGCAAATTATGTATAAAAAGTTGGTTTTTTGATAATATTTGTGGCCTTCAGGAGATTGTAAGAAACTTTCAATTTTCTCTGGTAACCATAATTATCTTTCCTTACCCTCCTTTTCTTTTACTATTTCAAATACCTCACAAGTTGTAACCCTGCGTTGCGCTTTCAGTTAGAGCCTTGCCCCCCTAAGTCCCTACTATATGACCACCTCGAAGCAACCGTTGTTTAAGACCACCAAACTTGGGTTGCTTAGCCGGGAATCGAATTCGGGACCTTCTGGTTATAAAGCTAGCGCTGCAACCACTAAGCCTCCCGGCTAGTATAGAACCCTCTTTAAAGCTACAGTTCACTAGTGCGTAGGAAGTTGATCCTTTGGAGCTATATACTCCGCACCGGCTGCAAAAAAATGAATAAACAAACGATAAAAAAAGATAGTTAATATTTATTGAAAATCATTTTTTTTTTTTGTATTTTAGATGATGCAGGAGGAGAAATTAAAGCAGCTAGTCGTGGAGAAGAACTACAGGAAGAACCTGAAAGATGTTGACAAACACTCATCCAAGTTCGAAACTGACAAATCAATCTCGCACATCTCAATCGAGGACAGCAAAATAGTCAACGCACCGGCCAAGAATCGGAAACGACTCGATAACGGTGACGTCACCCCTGCCGAAGACGAAGGCATCAGCTCATCGGAACACGAGGATATCGAGGTAGATTGTGGTGACTTTATTGCTTAGGAGCATTTGCGGTTTCCTTTTCTATACGTGCGTTGGAGTCTCCTGCGCCTGGACTGTTGAATGTTTGTTGAATGGCCTTTATCAATAATTAACACCGCTAAGATAGGGATCGATCGATCAAGTTTATATAATAATGATTCAATTTACCCGCTAGAGAATTTTAGTCTGCAATGATTTCCCTTTTAGGCGCTTAGATAATACAGAGTGCTTCCTTTAGCCCGCCACTAGTAGAGTAATGTTGTAGAGAGTATAGAGACATTGGGTCACAATAGCTCTAAGTAAAAAGAACTGGCGATGACTCTATGTGGGAGGGGATTAGTTGTTGCAGAATTATTATACATATCGCCCATTGCACATGTCATCAGCCTTGTTATTATACAGGGTGATCTAGAAGTCCCACACCGATAGCACCAGGCATCATCCCTGTAACTTTTGAACGACTTTTGGGGCCCCTAAAATTTTAAGGGGATCATCCCAAAGAAGTATAAAAGCTATGCGAGTTATAGGGGCAGTGCCAGGGGTAGTGCCGGACTTTCGGATCACCCTGTAGAAGTCTAGGTTAAAATGAGTTATTCGAATGTGAATACAAAAAATTGGACCCAAGACTAAGTAAGTACTTTTAAGTATGTAATTTGACTAAAGTTGTTGCATTTCAATTAAAAACTTGTTTCACTCAATGACCATTAACTTTAAAGTAAAACCATTCTGCCATGCTAAAAAAAGTCGTATGAGTCCTCAGGCGTTGCCAAATTTCCTTTGACAAATCACTAATTTTCAGGAAAATTTGTGAATATTTTTTCTTCCACTTTCTCAGATCATTTTGTTTGTGATTTGATCCAAAGTGTTTGAAAATTTCAAGGAAAAATATTTATAACTCTCCTCAAAAGTTGACATTTTACTGTAGGAAATTTGACAACTATCGAATGTTCATACGGCATTTCTTCTTCAACACAGCAGCATTCAATTATATTTTCGTAAAAATATTTAAAATTTTCTTTTTCAAGGTGGAGGAGCGCGTGCCTGTCATCTATGAGCTGATGACACTGCAGAACGACACAATCGTAGTGAAGAACGACACCCGATCCTTAAACGATGACCCTGGCAACATCACCGTTGATGAGGTGATGAACGATTTTCAGAAGATCATCAACGACGCAGAGAAGCAGACAAACCTTCGGTACAACGGAAAGATGAGACTAGAGAACGGTGTTTACAGTCAAAGCAACAAGCTGAATAACAAGAGTCTCATCAACAACCATAGCGACAAAATTATTATCAGGAACTTCTCCGAGGATTCAAAGGTAACGAAACTCAAAATAACTGTACACATTTCATGGTCAATTTTTTTTGTTTTAGCCAAAGTGCTAAGAAATGTGCAATGATTGACTTACATAAAAACTGCTTTATTCAATTATAATTTTTGGTCGAAGCTTTTTGGCACAATTGCCATCGTCAGGACCGTCCGACCCAGAAAAATATATTTAAATACATTTTTTAATTAATAATTTGACTAGGTAGGGATGTAATAAATCCATTTTTTACACAACAAACTCATTTACAGGTTTGAAATTGGCAGAAAAGGGCGGTATTTTACTTGAAAGCACTGTTTCATTGGCTCTCTGGAAACAGTGGCGATTCTTAAAAGTTGGCATTACTGTTTTCGCCCATTTAAATGTAAGTAACAATCAATTCTTGGTGAGGCAGTATGTCTCACCTAAATTCGATATTTTTAATGGATTAAAATTAAGTTAAAACAGTGTTGCCAACTTGCAAAATCACCACTGTCTGACGGGATAAAGCTCCTTACCAGGGCCGGATTAAGGAGGTGGCCACATGGGCTGCGGCCCATGGCGGCAATTTTTTTAAATGCAGGTTTAAAAAGAAAATCGGATTCAGAAAAAAATGACAAACGAGAAAAGGCGACAAAATCTCTCATTACCTGAGAGTTTGGTAATTTCTAATTTTGTCGTCTTTCGGCGATACAAGAGACAGCACCTTCAAGTAGTCGAGTTAAGAGAAACACGCAATTTGGCATAGAGCGACGCGGCGCAGAGAGCGATGATGACGAGGACTTGAGATGAAAAGGAGGAGCCCTCAGCGCGGCGGTCGGCATGTAACACATATTAGCGTCTACATGAGTGAATGAATACTTCACGCACTGCATCAAAAACAGTGCGGTCAGCGTGAAGCGCATAGCGCCTACTAGACTTCATGAATACTTCACGCCAACCACATTTATGTCTGTTCTTGCATAATTTTTACGTTCATTTCTTATAAATGGAAGGCCTTGTTCACACAGAGATAGGTTTACGGAATTTAACTTTCGCGCAAAGTTTCGTGAACTTTCGCTAGTAGTGTTGACAGGGCTTTTGTAAAAAATGTATCCAACACGAGTAGACACGTCTTATGCACCCCTCCCCCCGGTACGTTCACTTGATGGTTTTTAGTGATGTTTCAAAACGAATGAGAAGGGGGCGGCAAAGTACAGGCGGCCCATGGGCGGCAAGAAGGTAAATCCGGCCCTGCTCCTAACAGCTGTTTTCTCTGAAACTTCGTTATTTTTTGCGCACTTGCGGCTTTCTCATGTGTCTCTTTTTCATACAAATAAGACAAATCTTGCTATTCTAGTCATTTCAGTGACTTCAAATAAAAGAGACAAGTCGAATTTTGTAGGGAATGCGATTTCGAAAATTTGAGACTTACGGCTTTCTTCGCGATTACGGCAGATTTGCTCAAATGATTTACTCTGCGGTATATCTATGTTCCAGATCCCTGAGAAAAGCTCGCAGGAGGCTCTGATCCTGGAGGAGGAGAGCGACATCGTGCCGAGCTACATCCTACCTCAGCCTCCGAGCAGGTGCCGGAGCCTCTACCTGCCGGAGAAGGACTACGACGACGCGAACCCCTTCTTCGACGACGACGAGGACGACCGCTCCTCCCTGCTCAACTCGACGATCAACCTCGACGTGGACTTCGGGGACGACGTCGAGAACCACGACCAGGCCTACAACAACCGCACCCGCTACAACCTCACCGACGACACGCGGGCCCGCTACACGGCCGACATGTGCGAGAAGAACAACCGCAAGAACGACCCGAAGAAGAGTGACCCGGGCCGGGCGCGGATCAAGCGGAGCGACACCTTCCACAACATCCACAACGAGATCCAGCAGAAGTTCTACGACGTCTCGGCCATGATCAACCGCCGCGGGAGCTTCGACGGTCTCTTCCACAAACCCCGGGAGCCCAAGATCGGCACCTCCAAGTCGTCCGCCTCCTCGGACAAGCGCCTCAAGTCCAAGAGCCTCGACCGGATCGAGGACGGCATCGAGAGGTTCATCGACATCGTCGTCACCTCGGACAAGCCTTCGGACTGTGACCAATGCGACGGCAAGAGAAACAACTGCTGCCGCCGCGTCAAGAAACCGCCCGTGACGAAGCCCATCTACTTCAACGACGTCTACAAGAACGTCTCGCGGATCCCCTCGCGGACGGACAAGTACGGCATCCTCAAGGACTCGAACAAAGCCAAGAGCGAGGCTTATAGCAACGTCCGCGTGGACAAGTCGCGGCGGACCTCGCCGGCCCTCGACGGAGGCGTCCCGTACATCATGCCGAAGATCTACGTGGGCACGGACCTGGGCTCCAAGGTGGACAAGCGCGACCCGAGCGGGAAGAAGGCGTCTGAGTCGGAGTTCATCCTCAAGAGGGGCAACAAGATCGCGGGCCTGTACTCGAACCAGTACCCGGAGTACGACCATCCTGCGCCCAACCGACCGCGCGGGCCCGTCAATAGATCTCCTAGTAATTTGAAAAGCGTCGACCTCAACTACAGGCGCTCCACACCCAAGTTGGCCGACACGCCGTCCGGTTTGTATTGATGCAGATTTTGTATATATTATATTTGGGCGCATTTAAACGAAAGGAGTATTTTTGCATTGGTAGTTTGGAAAGAGACATCGACGGTGAAACTGCAAAAACGCGTATCTCGCTTTGTGATGCTCTATACTTCTTGTCATAATTTGTTTTTTAAATGAATGGGGAAATATTCATGCAACACCATTTCTTAAAAGCTACCTTTTTTCATTTTTCTTTTTCTATGTGAAGAATATTTGTTGAAAAATTCAAGTAAAAGTGTTGGTCCATTCTCCTTCAACAAAATAAAATGAAAGCGGAGATTTCCAACTGCCACAAATGAGTTATGTTTTTTTGCAGTCTCCTCTGTTGAAATTTTCACGTGGGCTTGGGGTGAAAACGGACAGCACTTGCAAGAACAACTCAAAATTCCATATATTGAACACCAAAGGTAATTGGGGGTTTTTCTGAAGATTCTTCCTACAGAAGTCTGTTGACTACTTTTGCGTAATGTAATCTCGTCTTGGACATGAAAACTTCGGAAAAAACTCTTCTCTCTGCTTGAAGCTGAGTCATGCTATTTATCGCCTCGACTTCCGTCTGCAAGTAAAATAAAATAAATAAATAAAATGATTTTTTCGTTGTTTTTAGTATTTTTAATATAGTAAGAATTTTAAGTTTTAGAATTTTAAAATTATTGGCGATTTTAGACAATAGCTGAATTGGCGTAATTTTACAACTCTTGAGTATAAAATTATCTCTTAACCTGTTTTCAAACTCTTACCCTAAAATTCAATCCATCTCCTAAACAGATTGGTTCTCTCTCGATTCTTCCAATGTGGATGCAGACTTCTTTCGCATTAATGTGTCCAGCGCCTGGACTGTTGAATGGTTATTGAATGATTTCATTGATAAATCTTTATCTTATCTTATCAATACTATTATTTGACCAGAGAAATTCTGTAATGATTTAACAATTTAGGCGTATTTTTTGTATTGCTAGGCTGAATATGTAAATAGATGTGATTTTTGTCTCGTTTAATTCTAAGTTGAAGGAAAGGGGAGTTCAGGGGATTTAAGCCTCAATAGTGCAACTCACAAAACGCACTGTTTATAATTTTTCACAGAGACTCAAAATTAACTTTCGCTTGATATATTCTGATGATTGCATTGCTTTGATGGTAGGGTCCATAGCGTGATTAAGAGCCAACTCATTCAAATTGCCTTCAATTTTTGATGTATGCAAATATACGTACTTCTGGACAAGTTTTGTCGTCTACACTACATATTGCAGACTCTTTGTCTTAGATTCGTGGCTCGTGGTGCAGAATTACGACGGGATGCTACATTCATCTACAAAACCCGTTTGGGAGGGAACAAAATTAAAGACAAATGTAGTTTCTATGTAATTACCAAATGTATTATTGTGAGATAAAGTTGATTGACATAAGTATATTGTAAAATGAGAGGTTTGTTAAATTTTATGACAGAAATTTGATAAACCAACAAAGCCAAGACCTATAGTGGTCATTTTAGTCATGGACGATTCCTTATAATTTGAAGATTTTGTTCAACTTCAACAGTTTCAAATACATGCTTAATGTATAAATTATCCTATTTTACCTGTTAGAGATATGTGCAATAAATTTATTTCAATGTTTATCCAACAATTAAAATGAAGCTATGAAAATGTTGATGATATCTTTTTCTTTCGACCATAAATACCTTACCCTGTGTTTGAACGTCTAAAAAAACACAACGTGGCCATTGTTAGCGGTGACAACCTGCGAACCCACTCGCCCTAAATTGGATATAATTTGGCGTTGCGTTAGGTTTTGTTAACTTCTCTGACCAAATTAGATAGAAAGATGTAGGAAATGTTGAAAATCGATTTTTGAGAATTAGATCTCTAAGGTTTTGGTTTCGTCTTTCATTTATATGCACTACACGCACATCTATGAAATTTGAAACAAACAATTTTACTTGCATTTAAGCTGACGTTTTTCAGAAACAAAAATCATCATAATTCAAAATGTCTTGTATATTTACAATTTGAGAGGTTTTGCAGAAAAATAAAAAGACCACTGACCAAAATTATAAAACAATGAAAATGGAATTCTTGGGGGCACGTCACATACGACGATAAGACTAGATGATGTACAGAAGTGAGACTACTAAAATCTAATTTTCGATCTAAACTCAGTTTGTCTTAAGTTATGCTACAAATATTTTCAAAACTCTTTATATTTAAATTTATCCTGCCAAAAGGACGTTTTCACTTCAGGCCAATCAATATGTTAAATTCCAGTAGCTTAATGAATTTCAAGAACCTGGTTCTGTCCTTGTCTCTTCGTTTCGCAGTTTAGCAGTGTGCTCGTCCATGTCGTTCCAATATTGGACCTCGGCCGATCCATAAAGGAGAAATGCGCAGTTTGTCGAGATCATTATACCTGCCATTATCCAAAAAGCAATCCTCCACTCATCAATAGTCCTCTGAAAATAATCCAAAATCGCACGTTTAGTCGTCAACAAAACATTAAATGAAAACTTCTTTCGGCGATAAAATATCCAATATTATTGAATAAAACGATCGAAAGTTCGAAATGGTTCTTGTTCGTGTGGAATATTTGGGTTTTTCGCTAGCTTAGAAAAACATCGCATGCCAAACGCTTTCCTTTCAACTTCCATCCGCCTCTTAATCACACACAAAAATGCACGTCTCTATAGGAATTTTTTTTTTTTTTTAAAAAAGACATTTTTGCAATAAAAGAAGACTGTTATATTAGAAGTACGCATGACTGTATTAGTTAGAAACGCATACAAAATTGAAGGGCGCAGAACACACCTTTCTGGCTGAAGACCTAGTGTCCGAACGACAACATTTTTAACAATGCTCTGCCATGAAATAGGTATTTTCTCTTTATGAAGGTCAAATGAAAATGTATCCGGAATGTTTAATTTCATCCATGCGTAATATTCAACATGTTAAAGTCCGAGGGAAACGGGAGCTTAAGTTCAAAGAAACTCAAAATTAAGAAGATTTTACGATTATTCTGGGACAAAAAATGCTTAAATATGGATAACCAAATTGAAATTTGGATGGTTTGAAGTTTAGAAGGTTTTTTTTTTTTTTTTTTTTTTTTTTTTTTTTTTTTTTTTTTGAAAAAACGTGGTTGTACAAAATTATATTCCAAATTCTAATCTTGCATTGTCAGGGTTTAAGTAATTGTCGGATTTTGATGTAGTTTTAAACTTTCCTCTGTTTGTGCCGGATTGAAGTGAACATGTATACTTAAGGAAACCAAAAATAATTTTCTGTCGAAATCTCAATGAAAGATTTGCCCAAACTTGCAAAAAAGTCAATTTATTGAAAATTTTGCTCTCGTGAGCTAAATCTCCTTCTCTCGTTGGCGGTAATTAATTGCAATGAAAAAATGTTGAGTACCTTGTATAGAGATGCTTAAAGGAGCTTTTCGAAGATCTAGATAAATGCATTGATCTCGTTCATCAATGTAACAAGAATAGCTGCGAGGACAGAGGAAGTCAAAGCGCCTTCAATTTTTTCACATGCAAGATCGACTTCCACTAAGTGCGAATAGTTGCATCAAAGCGTTATCACCAGATTGTCAATGGTTTCCGCCCAGCCAGAGTGGACGACCACATACTTTTCGGTTATGAAACTCCCAAACCTCGCAGATTTTCTTCAAAACGAGGAAAATCGAGTTTTGAAAGTTTAAGGGGATATGTTTCGGTTTCGTGTCTGTGCACAAATAGTGTCATGTTTAAATTATATTAAAAACATTTCTGAGGAGTTTTAATAAAATATTTTTAAAATGTGTTTTGTCTTATACTGGTAAAAACATGTTACATAATTATCGTAATTATAGGGCTTCCAAAAGGATGTCGTACTTATGTTTACTTCTTCTATTTTTTTAGAATCGTAAATTAATATCTTGCTGAAAGTTTGTCTCACAAAGATTAAAATGAAATGTTTTTAAAACAAAATTTTTGGTGTATACTTTTTAGTCCATGCACACTTGAAACATTGTACTTACATCCGGCGTCAGAACTCCAATCGTATAGGGAGCGAATACCCCTGCAAAACATCCAATCCCATTGGCAAACGCCATGATTGTGGCAGTGTAGTTGGGACTCAGATCGATTGTATTGGTTTTCAGACTGGGAAATTCAAAGCCCATTAAAGCGAGGCCCACAGTTATCGTAACAATAACGAGGTGTTTGTCACAGCCCGCGTAAGAGACCATTATCAGCCCCAGTGCAGGTCCCCAGCAGCCTGGAAATACATTCGTTTTTCATTGGATCCGTGAAATATTCCAAATTTTTCGAACCATGTATTTCATGATCATATATAGCACTTTAATGACAGTACTCGTGTTTTATACATATTTGACTCTGAGGAATATTTTGAGTGAATATCTAATAATGTAGCCGTTTGCGAGTATCATGGGTATGAGCAAACTCATTTTAATACCACCATGGGTAGGACATAGCCACCCTCCTTCCCAGAAAAAAAAACCTCAAGGAATTTTTGGTATTTGGTTTACAAAGAAATTTTTAAACAGAAGCATGAGCTCTGTGCTTAAATACTATTACAAGTATTCGAGTCTTGAAACATTTGGTTCCAAAAGCATTCATTTTTTGCAAAATCTACTCTGTAATTTTTTTCTGGAGCTCATGCAAAAAACGAAATTAATACAGACCTATAATCGCAAATACTTTTCTTTGTGTATTCATCGACATATATTTCCGCTTTAGAATCCAGTCAGCCAGATAGCTTGAAATTATAGAAACTGCCCATGCTGTTAAATTGGGGACAGCTGACAAAAGTCCATTCTGCGATCAAGTATCAGAAGAAAAAAATAATTAAAAATAACAAACACCAGAGGTTTAAATTACAAAATAGTCACGTTTAGTTGATTTGTACTGTTATTTCAGGAGCCTTTCAACAGAGCTACCAAAGCTTCGAATGTTTCCCATGCATGTACAGATCCAATTGATAGGTATGCTAAAGATGCTAATAACATGTATTCCAAAAGTGTAAGATGCGTTATTTAGCTCTTGTTGATACATGCTTCAAATAGTGAAACGATGAAATTTGATCTCACCTCAGCAATGGTGAAATGGATGACGTCATTCATGTACTTTGGAAGATCACTTAGGATAACAAAAACTGCCCAACTATGTCCAAATTCAGCGATTATTAAGCTCCAAAGAGGTTTTGACTTCATCATCTCCCGCCATGGTATAGGGCCTAATGTCTGGAATGATGAGCAGAATACAAAAGAAGAGATATCCATAACTTTAAGTAAGCACCGCTTCCTTGCATTACACAGGAGTCGTGAGAGGTAGCAGCGTATAACACTGTTGCATTGCTATTTTTAATTTAACTAACAAATAAACCGATTGACAACAATTTGTCCTCCTCATTTCTTGTTTTTTATAGATGGAATAGTAATTTTTTTTTCCTTCTTCCCACTCTTTTTCAACTTTTCCCTCTAAATTTTGATTTAATTATTCAATATTACGAGTATCTAATAGTCCAACATGGCACTTGACACATTTTATTCCATTATCACATGAAGTGCGGTATCTTTCCGGTAGAACTTGACCACGCGACGGTATAGTGCTCTGTCCATTTGTTTTGTTTGTTTATTGTGTTTGTTTAAAATGGTAATTCTATGGACAGCGCGGTTAGCATTAATAAAGCGAGTAGAATATCAGGGTACCTTTTTTCTTTCAAGCTGACCAATTGTGTCAAGAAGGTACTGCTTTTCTTCGTCGGATATAAACGGATGAGACGAGGGATTTTCGTAGGTTAAAAGTGCCCATAAAATATACCATCCAATACCGAGAATCCCAAAAATAAAAAAGACGTTTTGCCAATGACCGGATACGTCAATGATGATCCCACCCAGGGACGTCCCAACTAAGAGACCAATTAAACAACCTGAAACAGTCACCCAATCAAAATTCGGTCGATTAGTGTCGTAAAAATATGTGTAAAAAAAGAGCAGCTAGAGTATAGAGTATACAAGAAAAGAATTCATATGTATGAAAACTTGTATATCTCTAAACAATTTGGTTCCTCTAATACTTGAAGTAGAGATCTGTAAATCAAGTCAATGTATAAATTGAAAGTTGGAGGTACAAAATGAGGAACAGAAAAATGCACTCAGATTGTGTTCAACTAAACCTCCACTCAAAAAATATTTTTTTAATCGAGAACCGCCAATTTCTCCGCCGAATTCGTAAAAATTATTCTTAACGGGCTGAAGAGAGCTTAGCAATGAATTTTACAAATCAATTTTTCTCACAGTAAACTCAGTAGTTTAGCATAGACTTCCATGAATGCAATATCTTTTGGGATCTAGCAGTATGACCATTTTAGCAAGTTACTTTCTTCAGAGGGAAGAAAAGAAAGATTAGACACTGACAAAACGGAAGAACTACGACTAAAACATGTACTTTTTCATTCAGAATGTCAAAATGACCATCATGTGACTCTTTCTCTCTCAAAACAGCGGGGGAGTAGGAAAACTGTAGGTCAAATATTTTTGTCTTCATATGTTTTATCAAAGAATATATTTATGTTTATATCTTGTTTATAATTTGTTCAGTAGGAATGTAACAGATTTTACCGCAAACCCGTTAATCCTTATTTTGATACTTTTACGTGAAAACCTGCAGAACTCAATCAGTAATGCAATGCCCAGAAGCTTTATCGTGACGATTATGAAGGTGAGTTAATTCTATACAAAAATAAACTTACATCATTACCAGAAAAAACAAAGGTCGTCATTTTACTACGCTCTAGAGGTGGTGCCCATTGAGCCAGCAAGTGACATATACATGGGAATTTAGCCCCCTGAAAATATAGAAACAATATTATTATTGCTTCTTAACTATGCAGATTAGAGCCAAACAGTTTAATGATAATACGAACGGAGAACAGTTAATTCATACACCGTATGTAGATCCGTGGTATGTTGTACATCCACGAGACGATTTTTGCGTGAATTTACGGTATGTCATTTATCCAGGCTTTGTTTTAGAATTTTGTGTCCAATTTTTTATCAGTGCCTTAAATTTTTGAGGATAAATGGTATGCCTTGTGCGTGAATTTACAAAACAGGGGCGCACAGATTCAAGGCTACACCGAAAAAAATAATATGCTGTTTTAGCATATAGGATGTCAAAAATGTGTCTGGTGATCTCAAGATGCTGCCTTTACTGCCCCCGCAGTTGAATTTGCATTCACAGGATGTAATATTAACTGCGGGGGCAGTAAAGGCAGCATCTTTGGATCACCAGACACATTTTTGAAATCCTAGATGCTAAAACAGCATATTATTTTTTTCGGTGTAGCAAACTTCAACATCGTAATTATCACGATTAAAATTTGTACACGTCTCAAATAATACAGGTAGCTTGGAAGTAATAAAAGTGAACCCGCAATGCTCTAACAATACATTAACATAATGAAACATTGATTCACCGAAAAAAAGTGAAGTTAATTTAACATTCTGGGTGTAAAAAAGTGTGCAAGAACTTATAAAATGCTGAATTAGCCGCCAGAGTAGTTAATTTTACATCTTGACATTGCTATAGTAACTGCTCTGGCGGGTAGTTCAGCATTTTAAAATTACTCTTACACTTTTTTTTACATCCAGAATGTCAAATCAACCTCACTTTTTTTTCGGCGTTTTTATGGATTCTCAATGTTTCAAAATTAACGAGTTTTCACTTTTACCTCTCCAACTCCTTGAATAAATCGTACTGCAATCAAATAGCTGGGCCCTTGTTTAGCGGCCCACGGTATAGCGAGAGTGAGAACAGACGTCACGAGCAGTCCGATTCCTAGTGTGTGTTTGCCGCCGAATCGTTGCGCTAGTATGCTGCCGGGAAGCTGGGTTAGGATATACCCGGGGTAGAATGATGATAGGATAATCCCCTGGGTTCGTTCATTCCAGTCAAAATATTCCTGGAACTAAAATTAATTCATTTTTATCGTTTGGGTCAGATGGTGACCGTGTTTAGTAGTGGAACTGGCTGCTGATGACATGCCAAACGGCGATTTCCGGCAGCCATCCAAAAGTGTATACACAGTCTAGTTATATCTAGTTTTAACTTATCTCTTGTAATTTTACTGTTTTCTTTTGTGCTATCTCTCATTCAATTTGATGTAATTTTATTCTGTATTTGAACCTTTTGGTGGCAAATAAACCCCTCCTCCCCCCCCCCAAAAAAAAGTAGCCATGTAATAATTTTGGGCGCCGCATTTCCATAGGCAAGTGGTGAGTGAAGATAAATTAATGGTGAATGACCTCTTTTGAAATTCGGAGGAAACGCTCTGTGTGCCATCGTACCGGGACAGTACCCTCGTACTCAAGGATCAATGACTTTCTGATGCATAAATATAAATAATGTGTATAAGTCAGAGGTCGTCGCCGATGAAATGCCTTCAATTTAGAGAGTATGCAATCCGCGAGTGTGCCGGTCCCTTTGCCGCCGCCAGCACCCCGGGCCCTGCTCCCTGCTGAGCGCTTATCTGGCCCTGCCTCTGAGCCCATACAATGATCAAATAATTTGACAGTTTACATCTGTATATTTGAAATCTTCCTCTTACTGATGTATTCAATTATGTTTTGCTATAATCACAATGAGATCTAATTTATTGAATGGTGATTCACAGTTAGTGCTGACTGAGCTTTTTCATGTAATATTAAAATATTAATGTTCTCCTAAAATAGTATGCCCATAAACATAAGAACTTGAAATCATATTTAAAAGACTTACAAACTTAGCGGTAGGAACGAATGTTATATTCCCTTGATCAGGCATGGGGCATGTCATATCAATCTTAGACGTGTTTTGAGCCGTTTTCTGCAAGACNTTAATTATTCAATATTACGAGTAGGTATCTAATAGTCCAACATGGCACTTGACACATTTTATTCCATTATCACATGAAGTGCGGTATCTTTCCGGTAGAACTTGACCACGCGACGGTATAGTGCTCTGTCCATTTGTTTTGTTTGTTTATTGTGTTTGTTTGAAATGGTAATTCTATGGACAGCGCGGTTACCATTAATAAATTGAGTAGAATATCAGGGTACCTTTTTTCTTTCAAGCTGACCAATTGTGTCAAGAAGGTACTGCTTTTCTTCGTCGGATATAAACGGATGAGACGAGGGATTTTCGTAGGTGAAAAATGCCCATAAAATATACCATCCAATACCGAGAATCCCAAAAATAAAAAAGACGTTTTGCCAATGACCGGATACGTCAATGATGATCCCACCTAGGGACGTCCCAACTAAGAGACCAATTAAACAACCTGAAACATTCACCCAAGGAAAATTCGGTCGATTAGTGTCGTAAAAATATGTAAAATAAAGAGTAGATAGAGTAAACAAGAAAATAATTCATGTGTATAAAAACTTGTATATGTATATCTAAACAATTTGGTTCCTCTAACACTTGAAGTAGAGATCTGTAAATCAAGTCAATGTATTAATTTAGAGTTGGAGGTACAAATAAAAGAACAGAAAAACGCACTCAGATTGTGTTCAACCAAACTTCCACTCAAAAAATATTTTTTTAATCGAGGACGACCAATTTCTCCGCCGAATTCGTTCGAAATTATTCTTAGCGCGCTGAAGAGAGCTTAGCCATGAATTTTACAAATCAATTTTGCTCACATTAAACTCAGTAGGTTAGCATATACTTCCATTATTGAATGCAATATATCTTTTGGGATTTGGCAGTAACTAAATAATTCTTGTTCTAGAGACTTCTTGATAACTTTAGCTGTTATTTTATTCAAAATTGAATGAAATTAGTCAAATACTAGATCTTTTCATTGAATTTTATCGATCATGCATCAAGAATGTAGTTTTTTTCTCGCCTAGCGTTTTAAATATTAGAGGGTCGACAAAATTCACGCGATGACCATTTTATCAAGTTACTTTTTTCAGAAGGAAGAAAAGATAGATCTAACACCGACAAAACGGAAGTACTACGAATGAAATATGTATTTTATCATTCAGAATGCCAAAATGACCATCATGTGACTCTTTCTCTCTCAAAACAGCAGGAGAGTAGGAAAACTGTAGGTCAAATATTTTTGTCTTCATATGTTTTATCAAAGAATATATTTATATTCACAATAACTTGTTTGTAATTTGTTTAGTAGAAATGTAACAGATTTTATTGCAAACCCGTTAATCCTCAGCTTGATACTTTTACGTGAAAACTTACAGAACTCAGTCAGTACGTAGTGCATTGCACAGAAGCTTTATCGTGGCGATTGTGAAGGTGAGTTAATTCTATACGAAAAAAAACTTACATCATTACCAGAAAAAACAAAGGTCGTCATTTTACTGCGCTCTAGAGGTGGTGCCCATTGAGCCAGCAAGTGACATATACATGGGAATTTAGCCCCCTGCAAATGTAGAAACAATGTTATTATTGCTTTTTAACTGTGCAGATTAGAGCCAAATGGTTTATTGAGAAAACGAACGGAGAACAATTAATTCATCCACCGTATGTAGATCCATGGCATGTTGTGGATCCACGAGACGATTTTTGCGTGAATTCACGGTATGTTATTTACCCAGGCTTTGTTTTAGAATTTTGTCTCCAATTTTTTCTCAGTACCTTAAATTTTGGGGGATAAATGGCATGCCTTGTGCGTGAACTTACAAAACAGAAGACGTATAGATCCAAGGCTAGTAAACTTCAACATCGTAATTATAACGATTAAAATGTGTAGACGTCCCAAAAACTGTAGGTAGCCTGGAATTAATAAAAAAGAACCCGCAATGCTCTCACAGTACATTAACATAATGAAACTTTGATTAGCCGAAAAAAATTAAGTTGATTTAACATTCTGGATGTAAAAAAGTGTGCAAGAACTTATAAAATGCTGAATTGAATTAGCCGCCAGAGTAGTTAATTTTACATCTTGGCATTGCTAAAGTAACTGCTCTGGCGGGTAGTTCATCATTTTAAAATTACTCTAACACTTTTTTTACATCCAGAATGTTAAATCAACCTCACTTTTTTTCGGCGTTTTTATGGATTCTCAATGTTTCAAAATTATTGAGTTTTAACTTTTACCTCTCCAACTCCTTGAATAAATCGTACTGCAATCAAATAGTTGGGCCCTTGTTTAGCGGCCCACGGTATAGCGAGAGTGAGAACAGACGTCACGAGCAATCCGATTCCTAGTGTGTGTTTGCCGCCGAATCGTTGCGCTAGTATGCTGCCGGGAAGCTGGGTTAGGATATACCCGGGGTAGAATGATGATAGGATAATCCCCTGGGTTCGTTCATTCCAGTTAAAATATTCCTGGAACTAAAATTAATTAATTTTTATTGTCTGGGTCAGAGGGTGACTATGTTTAGTAGTGGAACTGACATGCCAAACGGCGATTTCCGGCAGCCATCCAAAAGTGTATACACAGTCTATAGTTATATCTAGTTATAACTTATCTCTTGTAATTTTACTGTTTTCTTTTGTGCTATCTCTCATTCAATTTGATGTAATTTTATTCTGTATTTGAACCTTTTGGTGGCAAATAAACCCCTCCTCCCCCCCAAAAAAAAAGTAGCCATGTAATAATTTTGGGCGCCGCATTTCCATAGGCAAGTGGTGAGTGAAGATAAATTAATGGTGAATGACCTCTTTTGAAATTCGGAGGAAACGCTCTGTGTGCCATCGTACCGGGACAGTACCCTCGTACTCAAGGATCAATGACTTTCTGATGCATAAATATAAATAATGTGTATAAGTCAGAGGTCGTCGCCGATGAAATGCCTTCAATTTAGAGAGTATGCAATCCGCGAGTGTGCCGGTCCCTTTGCCGCCGCCAGCACCCCGGGCCCTGCTCCCTGCTGAGCGCTTATCTGGCCCTGCCTCTGAGCCCATACAATGATCAAATAATTTGACAGTTTACATCTGTATATTTGAAATCTTCCTCTTACTGATGTATTCAATTATGTTTTGCTATAATCACAATGAGATCTAATTTATTGAATGGTGATTCACAGTTAGTGCTGACTGAGCTTTTTCATGTAATATTAAAATATTAATGTTCTCCTAAAATAGTATGCCCATAAACATAAGAACTTGAAATCATATTTAAAAGACTTACAAACTTAGCGGTAGGAACGAATGTTATATTCCCTTGATCAGGCATGGGGCATGTCATATCAATCTTAGACGTGTTTTGAGCCGTTTTCTGCAAGACAGGACGCACCATCTGAACAATTGCAATGTTGAAACAAGAGCGCATGGCAAATGCTGCAACCATGCATGAAAATCCCAAAATAGCGAATACATATCGCTGGGGTACTCGAACTGTAAAATCAAAGATTTTGAGGAGTCAATAAGCCGCAGGTAGTTATCAAGGATAAGGGAAGAGGGTGTGTGAGGGATTTAAGGAAGGGTGATAAGGGAACTATTGGGAAATTCCCAGGGCCGGCTTAAGATGGTGGTCACATGGGCCGCGGCAAAACTAGAGGGCGGCAAATTTTGCAATGTATTTAAATGTAGGTATAAAAAAATATCGGATTTAGAAAAAAAAATTATAAACGGCAAACAAAGGCGACAAAATTTCCCATTTCCCGAGAGTGTAGTAATTTTTAATTGTGTCGTCTTTCAGTGATACAAGAGACAGCACCTTTAATTAGTCGAGTTAAGAGAGAAACCAAACACGCAATGTAGCCTGGAACGGCGCGGGGCAGAGAGCAATGATGACGAGGACTTGAGATGAAAAGGAGAAGCCATCGGCGCGGCGATCAGCATGTAACACATATCAGCGCCTACAAGACTGCACGAATACTTCACGCATTGCATCAAATACAGTGCGGTCAGCGTGAAACGGATAGCGCCCACAAGAATGCATGAATACTCCACGCATTGCGCCGGACGTGCGTCAGCGTGAAACGCATGGCGCCTACAAGACTGTATGAATACTTCACGCATTGCGCCAAACACGGTGCGGTCTGCGCGGCGCGGCGGCGGAAGTTAAAATCATTGAACCACATTCATGTTTGTTCTTTCATAATTGTTTCGTTCATTTCTTATGAATGGAAGGCCTTGTCCACAAAGAGATAGGTTTACAAAACTTAACTTTTGCTAGTAGTGTTGACAGGGCATCCCCAAAAAATGTGTTCAACACGAGTAAACGCGTCTTAAGCACCCCTCCCCCGCTGGCACGTTCACTTGATGGTTTTTATTGATGTTTCAATACGAATGAGAAGGGTGTGGCAAAATACAGGCGGCCCATCGGCGGAAAGTAGGTGAATCCGGCCCTGATTGGGAATCAGCAATAAATTAACAATTTTGGGGATGTAAACAGTAAGCAGTGCGTAAAGTTTTTATCATCCTACAGCTATTAGTCATAAGAAGGATCATACTCACTCTAGCACTCACCATAAGAGTAGAACGGTGTTTTACGAGTACAAAATTGATCTAGGGCCATCTTGTTTGATTAGAATTCACATAAATGCTGAAATTCCGAAAACGCACCTTTTAGATTCTAATGATTTATCTGGAAAAAGATCATTTACTTTCAACGCTTGTGCGACAACCTCACACTAAGTCATCGCAATCACACGACAGTTGCATTCATAAGGTTAAGACGCACAACTTTCAGGGTGAAGGAAATGTCTCTCCTCCGAACTTTTACATCATGAACGGTCGTGTTATCAAATGCATCTGTAATGGCTCTAGATAAATTACGGATTGACTATGTTGTATAACTGAAAAAAATTATGCACCTTCCTCCGAATTAATAGTTACGCCTTTGTCGATGTTATGAGTCTGCGCGAATTTTGAATGAGTATGGTATAGAGGTAGGTCAAAATTACAAAAACAGGTGAAAATTCTAATATTAGAACAGGCCAACTCAGCGAGATAATGCCACTGAACCCATTGTGAATTTTTTGCCTACTATACATCATCATTCAAAATTATCATTTACTTAAATCAGCAGTCATATACTGTACATCTGACCTTGAAAGAACCCCGTGTCAGTGCTGTATTCTGTTCTATTCAGTTAATATACTTGTCAGTGCTAATTTGCCTAATACCTGTTCGTGAGTAAAATGTCACTATATTTATTGCATGATATAATGTTCAATTGAATCGGCTCCTGCGAAAACCGCTAATGTCCATTTTCTCTAATTTTGAGAGAACTGCAAAAAACTGTAGGAGCCTTTTAAATGCGGAATTAAAAAATGTTCAGAAGTTAATTATTACAGGAGAGGATTGTAGAAAAGGATCCCTAACAGTTTTCAGCTCCTCCTCTGTCTGGGACGGAATAATTAAAAAGAAAAGACTCTGGGCATTGGCGGTTTTCGCATGATTCGTGAAAATCTTCGAGTTTTGGAACCGTTTGATACTTTCAAAATTCATTATGAAGGTAAAAAAACGGTAGATTATCATTCAAATAAAGTTGTAAAACTAAAATTCTTGACAATTGCGGCACTTAAAGCAAGTTTCATCACGAAACGACCAGCAATAAACTGGACATTAGCGGTTTTCGCATGATTCGTGCATGGTCGGTTCTAAATCATCGAAAACGCATATTTTTCAGTATGCCTTTCGGGTGAAGAAAGTTACCCTTACGTATTTCGATGCGCTGAATCCGATTATGACCTCCGTTTTTTTCCATCAGCCTCCAATTTTCCGGAAGAGCCGATTTTACTCGGAAAAATGACCATTTTGGGGCATTTTCGGTGTTTTTCCGACTGCTATCCTATGCATAATGCAGATAAAATTTTTCGTAGCTACGAGATTCGATTATGCCGATGTCTTTTTAACTGATGAGTCCGGAAATGACCTTAATTTTTCCCGTTCACCTCTCAGTTTTCCGGGAAAGCAACTTCATCCCGGGAAAATGAGAAAATCCGACGCATATTTGTCGTGCATGCAATGTATTTTTATAAATTTTCCTGGACCCGTGGTAGCATGTAACTCATGTATTTTGAGCTGCTAAATCTGAATATGACCTCGGTTTCTTTTTATCACACTTCAGATTTTCGGTAAAGCCGAGTTTTCCGAGCCTAAAATTGCGTATTGTAAAAGCTTTGCCGGATCGAAGTGTATTCAAAATTCATTGTATGAATGTCTCCGACATGTGATACATCGGTTCCTTTGTATTTTGATCTGTTGAATTCAAATATGATCCCAGATTTTTCCGATCACCCATCATTTTTCCGGAAAAGTCGCTTTTCCTAGGAAAACGCTCTTTTCAGATATTTTTGCGATGATTTTTC
>NW_017547175.1:1250039-1299249 GCF_001854935.1 Bemisia tabaci | reverse complement strand
AAAATCGGTCGGCGCGCGTTGAGCGGAAACTTCAATCGATCATAACTCCGGAACCGTTCGGTTCCCCAGTTTATACGACCACTCGTTGGATGCGGAAAAAGACGAACAATTTAAAAAACTGGTTTTGGTTCAAATAAAAAATTGAGATCTTTGTAAATTTTTCGTTTAAAAGAAATTTTCTAGACCTAAAAACTGGGAAAAAGCACATATGTTGACTTATAAATGTGATATCGAGATTTCAACCTTTAGAACCCTAAAGTATGCAATTTTAGACGATTTTTCGTCCAAACCGGACCTCGATATCTTTCTTTGTTCAAGAGATATCGAGGCTCACAGGTTTTGACTTCCACCCCACGTAGCTCCCCCCCAAAATTTTTTGGGGGTCTGAAAATTTGGGAAAAGAAGCGCTCAAGTATGAGTAATCAATAGACAAAGTCTGAAGAACTTTCAGACGGGGGGGGCGAAAAAAGCCGTTTTTGCATCAAGCTCTTTACGTTTGAAACACATCGTAGTTTTTCAAAGAAAAAATAAAGTATGACGGGAAGTCTGCTACGTCGCAAAGAGAGATACGTGGTATTGCACTTTGGCCATCAATTTGATTATATCAAAGAGATTCCTTAGCAACATTGGTAATTCACACTTCTAAAATTGAAGTTATTATATTTTTCTTTTAAAAAAAAAAGAAGAAGAAGAAGAAGAAGAACTTAAAATCCAGAGGACGGGAAGGGAAACAGAATAAAATATTTTATTAAAGGAATGCTTAATAGTGGGGAAAAGTTTTTCTGCCATTTGAAATACAAGTCGACCTCAGATATATCACTGAATCAATAATCATGCGCATAAGGCGCCGCATGGATACGACGAATCACTTCTCTCAAGCTGTTGAAGCATCAGCCCGCAGGGTCGTGTTTTATTTTAGTTAGTACCTTCCGGGACGTGTTTTGTCTAATGCATTACCGCCTTATTACTATGACGCAAAATGAGACACTCGAAAAATACGTTCATTCTCAAATCGTACATTCATCCGCCTGCTGGAATTGCACAATGCCAGCACAGTGGTCGCGGTTTCAACTTTTGAGACCAAAATTTAAAATAATTTTTGGAATTGATTGGAAGAATAGTTGAGAGAGTGACAAACACATAGATCACCGCGCTTTAAATTTGCTTTTAATTCCTAAAATTTCAATTGCATTTTAATTTTTGCGCTTTTTATTGACAGTAAAGAAGTTGCATTAAAGTTTTACACCTGCCAATTTGAAAATTTTGGGCTTCGGAAGATCTAGCATGTCAAAAAACTTGACCGAATCTAAGCCTGTTTGCTGAGTAAGTGGATTCATTTCAAATGTTTGCCAAAGCAAATCTGTCTTTTACGGAAAAGTAGTAACAAATCACGATTATTGCATCGACATTCTTGCCTTAAAATGCGATCGACCGAAAATCTGCAGACCGACCTCGAACTCAGCACCGTTATGCTAGGTAAATTCATCGTGCATGTGAGTTTTCAAACGTCACCAAATTGCCGTCGATGAAAAACGAGTCAACTGAAAATTGGTGAATATATTTTTCTTTCACTTTTCTAGAGAATTTTGCTCGCAATTTAACTGGTCTACTAATCGACTTGGTTTTTGCATAACCTTATTCATTTTTGCGGAAGAATGCTTACTTATGAATTTAATTAACCATTTTCGTTTAATATTGGAGTCTTAAGATTGACAGTGACATTTCTCGTTTTCAAAGGTTACCTACCCTTTTGGGCCCTAAGAGCTACATATTTCGAGTTGTCCACACTCTCTCTATATAGGTACTCTAGTTTTTCTCTGTTCAGAACTCTTCGGAATCACCTGTGCGGGCTCCGTCCTCGAGAGGATGGTCTCGAAAACCGCTCAATTACCGAGTATTGAGCGAATTCTGAGGTATTTGCCAGGGAAGATATCGCGGTTGGAGTAGGTGACGGCTAATTATAAACGGCGCGACACGCGTTACGACGACGCGTGACGCTAGCGTGCACGAGCCAATAAATGATCTCTAACTGCGCGGCAATTGAACCACAAAAGAGACCGCGCTCCATCTTAAGTCAGGGAAAAACGCGGTGAAAAGATACCTTTTGACTTTTGAAGAGATTTAGACTTCGATAATTTAAGTCTGAGAACGTACACTCACAAAAGAAATTTCCTTTTATTTTTTTTTTTTTGAAATCAAATGAATCTAGGTATTTAAAAGTATTCTGTTTTTATTTGGGTGTAGAGAAATTTCGCTGAAAGCTCCAATCAACATGGGTATTGTTAGTTGATTTCCGCTGGAAAATGCATAGGACTAAAGTCATTGTGATCGCAAACACATTGCATTGATGGCCAAACTCAAAATGACGTATCTCAATATTCGAGGTTGCAGTTTGCCTGTCTTACTTTATTCTTTAACTGGGGAATTCATCGAAGATATTTCTTGAAACTATACAGTAGTTCATCTTCCTCATTTGAGGAATACCTAAAGAAAATGTCAAGCTTAAAAACTTTACATCCTGAGAATGTAAACTTAACTGCAGAGACAGTCAAGTGAGCATCTATGGATCACCAGACAAATTTTCGATATTCTAGATGCTAAAGTAGCGTATTATTTTTTCAGCGAGCCATATCTGAAAATTTTAAGAAAAAGCATTCATAACTTTTCTAAAAATGACTTTTTAATCGAACTTAGTGAAATTTGAGCTTTCATACGGTGTTTTTTTTAGGATGAAAGTTCACTCGTTCTTCACGGATGACCCTCTGAAACACTTGGTGCCCACTAAAAAAGAATTCTTGGCATTTTTACCAAGGTCCTTTGGTACCTTCACCATCTCACTTTTTTTTACCAATTATTGGTAATTTTACCAAGACAGGCTGGTAAGCTTACCTAAAAACCGGTATTTTTACTGTTTTTTTTTCAGGTAAGAATATCACTTTTATTGGTAATCAATTCCCGGTAACTTTACCATTTTATCTCGGTAATTCTACCACAGTCGATAAAAAATATTGGCGTTTTTACCAAGGTCCAGTAAAATTACTAAGAAAATTCAATAATTTTACCGAGATTCCTCGGTAAAATTACCAATTCCATAAATGGTAATTTTACCAAGAAAAAACTGGGATCAAATAGAACCCTGAATTTTTGGTAATTTTACCTTTTTCTCAGTAAATACACCGAGATTTTTTTTTCAGTGCCCTTTTTTCACGTTAACAAATGCTAATGTATATGTGATGATAAATAGCTTACATTTGGTGTAAGAATTCCAACGATGTAGGGGGTGCCCATGCCAGAAATGCAGCCAATACCGTTGACGAGAGCCATGATGGTGCCGGAGTAGTTGGGGCTCAGATCCAAGGAGTTAACGCGAAGACTGGCGTAGCAGAAGCCCATGAAGCCCATACCTGCCGTGAAAAGCACCGAAACGGCCACTTTGTCGCAACCGACGTATGAGGCAGCCAGGCAACCTAATCCAGGTACTACAGCCCCTGAAACAGCCCAAACGCTCGATGTGAGTCAATTGCAATTCAACACAGAAAAAAATAATATAAAAAAAACCAATAATATCATAATATGTATAGCAATGAAAAAATCCGCAAATTCGAACCATACATTTTTCTACTGACCAACTGTGCTAATTGCATGCCAATCAGTTGTGTACTGAGTATTGAAGACAACGCTCCCATCCAAACTTTGGATTAAAATATCCCTGGTCAAGTTTGGGTCGGACAGGCAACTAAAGTATCAGCGTGGTAAGGCGTGAAGTATCACGGCGAACTGAAGGCGTCCGAAGTCGTGTTTTATACCAAAGAGGCCTTGACTGCATGTTCCTCTCCTTTTTTTTTCTTTTTTCTTTTTTTTCTTTTTTCTTCGAGAACTGATACATATCTGTACGTAACTATTCTGAGCCATCAAGTCGCGTCGTATTTATCTAGAATAAATATCTAATTACTCATTGGGTGTAGACGCCTGAACAAGTTTCCCCTTGTTTATGAATTACCGCGGTATTTCGAATCCCTGAATGCTTTTAATGAACATTTACCTGATGAAAATAAAGCTCCGTCACTCAAAAATACACATTTGAAGCGTCTCAAAAACAAAATGACGCAAGAGTCATTAAATTAACTGTCAAATTTGTCAGCTAAACATAGTTTTAATCTCGGAGTAAGTTTACTCCCGCGCTTGTGTGAGCCTACTTTATCTTTATTTACCGTCAACAACGAAATCTAATCAAAGATTTTGGATAAACAGCCGACTTGTGAAGCCTCGTTCTTCAGATTGCATCATTTGTAAATAGTGCACCACTACTATTTGGAATAAAGGCAGGATATGAAACTCCCCCAGGCTTTGACGCACATCCATCATGGAAGATTAAATCAAGTCATGGTTGGGACCACGTTAAAACAGGTTTCAATGCACGAGAAACATCAAAACATCCATTCGAGAGACATTGATCCGATTGCTACGTCAAATTTTGACGACCATGTATGAGAGTCGTCTTCGTCATTAGTGTCCCTAATTGGAGTAAATTTTGGATTGTGTTTATAAGTGCTCGCAATCAGTTGATTTAATACGGACTGGACGTTTTTATTGAGTGTCTTGATTCAGAAACCACCCAACTCTATGAATGTAAAATTTCCATTTAGTGACGGAAAAGTTGTCTCTAAGTGCATCTTTTCTCCATGTAACATTGAAAAAATAAGCACGCATTCTTAATTCTCTCGAGAAAATCCCATTTCCCAAGTTTAAAGTATTCATATCGTATTAGCTAATAAAAAATCAAAACAAACGTGTCATTTTTCGGCTACAAGACTCTTTTGAGGAACTGCCTGGCATGTGTCAAAAATATGTTCTTTTACCACCTCCTGCCTCCCTTCTCCCTCCCTCCCGAGTTGGGAAATCTTCAAAATGCACATTCAATTAAATTCAATCAATTATATAAATTAATTTTATCCTTCCATTCAATTTAATTCGACGATGAAACAACTGAATCATTTAAAGTTGGACCGTTGCGTTATTCTTACCCTCTAAATTCTTAATAGAAGGTGACTTGAAGATCAAATCTAATGACAATGATATCTTTCGAAAGTCTGATTATCAGCATAAACATCTTACTACACTCAACTTGATTTGATTTAACAACGATTTGATTTGATTCGTCAAATCAAATCTACGTGTGGTCTGCATTCAACTAAGTCAGTGGCGTGGCGTGAATGATCGATTATCGATATTTCCCCATTTGGATCCGTGGTAAAGAATCGATTAGTAAGGTGTTCGCTGCGAACACCCTGTTTATTGATCTTTTTCCATAGGTTTAAATGGGATACCAATCGATGTATCGCAAAGCACGCCACGCCACTGAATTGCATGAACGCGGACCCTCTTGAAACGGTGTAGATTATAACAAACGTTGATTCTTTACCACTGAGTTCGTATTTCTCTATGAGTTCGACAGAGCTCCACTACCAGTATCGGAAAATGTTCTCTAAAGCTCATGATCAAGTATTTTAATGGAAAGTTTTGTCACCTTCATAACTTATTTCTTTATTTATTTTTTTTGAAGCCCTCAAACCAACTGCAATGTTGAACCTATACCCGTAAAGTTACGGTTCATCCCGCCTTCTTCAAGTTTGTAGAGGGAAAAATACCCTGTGATCTTCCATTCAATCTCATCTCGTGTCTGCCCGTAAGAAATCTGAAGTGTTTTGTTTTGCAATACCCTGATTCAGCTCATATTTTTAACGTTTTCGTCATTTGTTTGCCGATTCATGTAAACTTCCATTGAATCGGCCTCTTTCAGTATATGAATGAATCACATAAAGGTGAACTGCGCTTTTTGCACGGCGAAACATCTAAGTTGTTGTTATTAATTAAGAAGAGCTGATACTCCTTTTTCTCATTAAAGCCCTCCCTAACTTCTCATGTGAAACTAGAACAAGCGAACTACCCTCCACCCACCACCTTCCGGAGGGTAAAATAATACATGGATAGCCCCTTATCATATTTTTTATGAAAATATGCAATGAAAAAAGCGGAGTTTATGAGCGAAATATTTACCTAATGTCGCGAAAGAACGTCTTAAAGTTGTGATTGACATGTACTCTACTTTGAGGAGCCAGTCGGCCAGTGCACTAGTCGATATGGAGAAAACCCACATCACAAGGTACGGTAGTGATGATAAAATTCCATTCTGAAAAGAAAAATGGCGATTTTTAATTTTGTGAATCGGTCAAGTTAACGTTGATTTGATTCAGAGGAGAGAAACTTATACCAGTGCCAAACTGGATAACCATATAGGTACTCAGAATCAAACGTATTTCTGCTAAAAGAACTTTGAGCAAAGGATTTGCGTGCAAAATATAGTTCCTTTTAGCTTAAATACGTCCGAATAAAGTTTCATTTTTGAAAATATAACCATAGCTAAATATAATATAATCATGCTAAAGGGAACTATGTGCATTGGATGTGCTTGCAACATAGTTCCTTTTAGCATAAATACGTCCAAATATAGTTTCATTTTTGAAAATATAATTTGAGTCTCATGAGGAGGAAAATTTTTAACTAAATTAAAGATCGACTTACATTGAAGTTTCATTTAAAAAGAAAAATTGACAAGCTTGTAAAAAGTTGAAGTTAACAGAGGCTTTGAAATAATTAATGTCTTAAAAAGAGAAGCATAATAGTTTCAATCATGAATTCATACCTGAGCTACGCTGAAATGCATGACGTCGTTCATGTACTTAGGCAGATCGGTAACCATTGTGTACAGACCCCAATCATGACCCACTTCAGCAATAATAAGGGCCCAAACTGGTCCAGATGTTAGGATAGCTTTCCAAGGCATTGGTCCCAAATCCTGCCAAAATATTCAAAAATTTGAACATCAAAACAAAACAGATGATAATAGTGCGAAATATCAGGAAATCATCAGAAATATCATTTTAATTTTCTATTTGCTTGATGGTTTAATTTTGTCTTGAAATATGCCATAATGCAAGGAGACGTATCAAGTGAATAAAACATACGAATAAACTTAAAATCATGTATAAAATCAAAAACCTATGTTAACCAAAATGAGAAAAATCATCAGTTTCCAGGCGAGGAAACATGACTTTTTCCAAGGTTGCCAAATTTACTATTTTTTACAAGGGTAAAATTGTGCTATTTTTGTGCAAAATTTTGCCGATTTTTTGCCAGAAATAAGAGGACATTTTTGTTGACTAAATTCCAGAAATACCATGGTAAAAATACAAAAACTGAGAATGGAGACTTTTCAACGTTAAAATGCAGTTATGATCCTTTAATTGGGAAACGCCAGTATAAATATCAAACCCAATCGAATTCTCAACTGTGTTTGTTACCATACATATTTGACGAATTGATTTCAAATGTCATTTAGCATTAAAACCTTTTAGCTTTTAAAAAGTTAACATTTCTTAAATTTTTAGACATACTATATCTTTTCAATAGTTAAAATAATAATATTGATAGTATTTTCAGTAGTAATAATGAAATTAATATAGTGGTTAAAGTAGTTTTATAGTACTAATAGTAATATTTAATATGAAATCACACACCTTTTTCCTCTCAATTTGACCAATAGTCTCCTGAAGGTAACGCTTTTCTTTCTCTGTGATGTACGGGTGCGAAGATGGATCGTTGTAGCAAAGAAGACACCATAAAACACACCAGACCATGCCAACACCGCCAAAAATATAGAACACCCATGGCCATCCACCAGGTATGAATTCCAATATGAGACTGCTCATCGAGTTGGCCATTACGTTGCCAATTTGAACGCCTGAAAATTGAAAGATCGATGTCCTTACAATCTTTGAAATGTTCCAAATATGTAATTGTAATGTATGTAACAAGAACCAGAAACCTATTGTTACATTACCCTTCTAGGGGCATCTTACAATAAACAATTATTTCATGTGAGCTAGCAAGTTTTATGATTAATTTGCTGAAATGAAGTTTCTGAGATATTCTTTGAACGGTCGGAAATCAAAAGACATCGAAAATGAAGAGCTTGAAACACAAATAGAGAATTATAGTAAGTAAATACCTGCAAATACAATGGATGACAATTTACTTCTCTCCAAAGGTGGAGCCCATTGAGCCAGTAATGTACACAGCGCTGGAAATGTCGTTCCCTGTTAAAACAGAAACAGCACATTAATACCAGGAAAAAACACGTTACTTGATTGGCACATTCAAAAAATAATTACCTAAATATATTATACGAAAGAAATCCAAGGACTTCAATAGACCTTGGGTTGATTTCTATATTTTGTCCTATGGGCAATTACTTATTGACGGTGCCTACCTAAACTACCAGTACAAATGTACCTAGATTACGGTTGTCATTTTTCAATCAAGTATCCCTGGACTTTTCTGTTTAAAATTTTTAGAGAATATTATTGATAGAGCAAGAAAAAATCACGCGCAGTTATTCACCACACGGATTAAAATGCCGCTCGTTTTACAATGCATTCATCGAGATCTTACCGACTTTTCTAGTCGTAACGAAGTTACCTTTGCAGCAACATTGTAACAATAGCCAGAAGAGTCGGGATTACTTGTAATCCACTGCGATCATTGTAAGAGGACAAGGATGTTCTTTTTTTTCTGTGTAAAACAATCGTTATCCTCCAAAAGGATCGAACGTGCCAAGAGATTTATAACGTCGCAAACCAGGATTCTTGGTTTTGTAGTTTCTCTCATGATTTGAACAGCGAAAAATGATTCCCCTGTGATCCCAACTTTTGAACTTTGGATGAATTTCACAAGATATCCATAAAAAGCGAGGGACTGTACGCGTTGCTAACAGACATGTTTTAAATGATATAAGTGCAGTATTAGCTCGACTAAATGTACATGTATCAAAATCTTAAGAGCGTGTTTTTCCTCCCTGAAATATCGTGGCTCAAGATGAACAATACAAATTCAAATGTGCAAAAAATGGGCGATGGGCCTTCACACATTCTGAAAGCAGATTATTTCCGCTGTCCAACGACGGTGAGCTTTTCATTTTAAAATCTCTCTGAATGGACAGTGCTTGTCCAAATTCTGCACCGCCCATTTCAATGTCACTAATTTCAATGCCAGCGCGGTCTGTTTTTCAACGTATATGATCATATATCCAGGGTGCCACGGATGGGACTGTGGTAATTGTTTAATGAAGTGATTGTGTTCAAATGCTTCATGCAAAAATTGCATGCATTGATGTCACATTCACACTGCTATCAAGGCAGTACTTATTTTCCTTTCAAAATCTTCAGTGAACGTTGATTCAAAGCGTTTCTGTGTTGTTACCTTTATGGTTACTCCATTATCCTCTAAAAAGAGAGTGACATAAAACACCGGTAACAATACGAATAGCCATCATAAAATACCCTTTATATGTTTGTTTTAGAATTTTCAGCGACAGTAAGTATACATGATACATTTTTCAAAGCGCCAAATATATGTATACAGTGCAGACGGCACTCAATACGTCAGACTCTTGACGAAAGGCCAGATCTACAATTACTTGGGATAAAACATGTTTTCAGCTGCAACTAATGCATGCAGGATTTCGAACTGACAATAAACCCCAAATGTAGTTATGTTTAATACTTTGAGGCCTCAGGAGGGGGGGGGGGTTGCAACTTTATCCGGAATCATTAGCGTGAATTTTTCAATTTTGGCTTTATGTGTTTCATTCCTTGAAACAAGCAGGATTATATTTTGGAATTAGAGGACGTAAGGCAAAACATGAATGTATTGCTCTTTGACTGAGCACAGCAGTGTCCTCAATGATATTTACGGCTTATATGAGAATAAAGTTCATCCGTATCATTAAGAAAGCGAATTATTGAATGAATTTTTGCACTAGTCTCTTAGCATTCTTCAACAAAATTCATTGTCACACTTTGACGTCATGACCACAATATTAACTACAATTTGTGAGTCCTGTACGTAATGAAGTGGCTAGACAACTTGGATTGTGGGGGAGGGGGAGGGAGGGGCAAGAGTTCTACCGGAGAACAGTTATTAAGACACGGTTAAGCGTTGAGTTATTATGTATTGTCAACTCGTGAGCTACAAGTAGCAAACAGCAATAAGAGCATTCTCCCTCGCACCTTTATGCTTTATCATCGGGGCTGTAGAAAACCTTCGTATAAACTCGAGGAAAATGAGCTTATCTCGCTCTTTACTTAAGACTTTTTGACCCAATCTGATTTTTAGTCGATGAATCAAGTTAAATATTTACTTAGTAAAAATCTCAGAACGAGATGATAAAGGAGCTTTGGAGAGTAATTCATATTTTCTATAGCGTAGACTTGAATTTTTTTCTTTGGTTCAATAACATAGCGGTATTCTCGGAGTGAGTAATTTTAAACTGCTCCTGTAAAATTGAATAACATTCAAAGTACTCGACGCTGAACTTTCAATTGCTTCCTATAATCTTAAGGCAATAAAGATAATATAAACCATGTTTGACTTCCGGCACACCTTTTGCGTTAGTTTGTAATTGCGTATATTGCCAATTTCATCGCAAAAACCATTATAATTTGTATATTTACTTTCTTTTTTATCAACAGTCCTAACTTCCTCTATTTTTCCTTATTTATGTTCTTAAAATAAAGATATTTCTGTCAATTGGCAATTATATTTTTATTTTCAACACCTCAACAAATGAGCATGCAGCATTATCCTCCTTCTCCTCCTATTAAACATCGATTTGGATAAAATGGGAATTCCATGAGGATTTACCGCTATTTCTACCTAGGAACAATTCAATGTCAACTGAATTTCTTATACCCTTAAACATTTTGTATCTCGTATCCTTCTTTAGATGGTTGAAGCTACTTGTATTCGGCCAGCTTATAAAGTCTTAATGCCTTCTCTGAAATATCCTCATTATATCCGTGGAAAAATTCTGCTCATATCAGTACAATTTGTTGCTAGTTATCTGAGGGTGCTGCTCCTGATTAGGAGGCAATTATTCATCATAATAAATTAAAAAATTATGTTTCTTATCATAAATTTGTTGAGATTAATGTGACGATTAGTATCTGAGATATCAGGCAGAGCGGATTCAATATCGATCCTGATATTAGTTGGATCTCTATACACATATCAATTTGATTACATTTTGCAATAAGGAACCACTATTTCCGGCTCATTTTAGAAACAACAAATATGCCATTGGTTTCCCCATACAGAAACGTGCTTTTATGAAAGAGCCAGACTTAGTGGTTCCATATTGCAAAATGTAATCCAATTGGCTGAAAACAAATAGAGAAGTCTTATACTGATATCACTCGAATTTTACCCGCACCAGTAAAGAGTTAACTGATCTTGATATAGATTCAAGCGATGTCAGTATGAATCCAACTGATATCAGCAGAATTACGAGAGTTCCTACGGATAATTCTCTGATGAAGTGACACTCGGCAGTGATTATCGAGAAGTGTGTAACCTTGAGTAATGCTAAAAGTATACTTTAAATATTCCGTAAAATTATCCAAGAAGTAAGTATGAATAGACATAAATATTAGCGCTGACTATTTACCTCTCCAAGTCCTTCGATGAAGCGCAGGGCGATGAGCTCATCAGATCCCATTCTCGCCGCCCAAGGAGTGAGCAGGGTGAAAATTGCTGTCGAGAAAATTCCAAGCCCCAAAGTATATTTTCCTCCAAATTTTTCAGATAACAGGCCGCCAGGAATGTGGGTGAAGATGTAACCATAGTAAAAGGCTGATAATATTTTTCCTTGCGTTTTTTCATCCCAGTCGAACTCGCCAGGGTGCTGTAAGAAATTGAGTTGTATTAAAATATATTTCTGATGGTGTACCGAGTCTAGCAATAAACGCAAGGAAATGGAATTGATTTGAACTATATTGTAATGGATTCAAAATTAAAAAGTAAATTGGTCAAATTTCAAGGAATCACAACCTACAGCGATCAGCTGCGTTAAAGATTCAAGAGTATTTTTTCTTGTCAATGTTTTCAAGAGTCTTGATTCAATCGGATTTTTGCTTGAATCAAAACGAAATCCGCTTAAATTAAGAGGCTTGGTTCTTGATTTAAGCTAGATTCTGATTGAATCAAGAGTACTTTTTCTTGTCGATGTTTTTAAGAGTCTAGACTCTAGATCCAATGTGGTTTTTTTTCTTCCAAAGAATGTACCATCAAAGAAGACAAGAACTAAAACTGAACTTGAATTCGTCGCTCCTCTGACGTGAAGGTGTCCCTCGATTTTCGCATGAGCCCCAGAAAGCATGCATTTGTATGTGAAACAGGACTCACGTGGGAATCGAGATACGCCCTTACGTCAGAGGTACGATAAATTAGAGCGGGCCTGCTCCCCCTTCCCCTCTTGATATACACTCTGCCCCCTCTGGAAAACGTCAAGGCAATGTTTTCGCAATTTTTCTTGTTGCCCCTACAAAAATTACTCCTTCCCACGTTACCCGCATCATAAAATTTTTGTGTGCGCTGCTCTCCAATAAAAGCTGACGTTGCACCCTTACGAGCGTCCTTCCCTTTAAAAATTCAATGATGATCGGCGAATAAAAACTTTCAGAGTAGTTATTGACTTACCACCGGTTTGGAGGGGTTCGCTGGTGTGACGGGGAGGGCGGGACAGGCGTCCGGGTCATGATAGATTTCTCCCGATTCTGAAGTGTGGTTCGAAGGCCGGACCATTTGAGTGATGGTGATGCTGAGACAGGCCCTCATGATAAGCGCGTTGGCCACCCCTGCGCAGCCCATTATGGCCAGAATGTACCGCTGGGAAAAGCATGCTGCAACAAAATATCTCACTTAGGTGATAGTCCTAGAACAGGTTAGTGAGGAGACTTCTAGGAAATATAAAACATCAAAAAATTGTTAGGAGATATGAACATTCGTTTAAATACCGTTGTAACGAGTGCCCATTGCATGGAACGAAACTTGTGCTGGGAGTCGTGAACCAATTTTGATCGAAATTCAAAGGTCAATTATATTTTGAAACGCTTCGAATGGGCACATTTTACTACATTCTACAGTCTTCCATTCCGAATTTGAGGATATTAATTCTGAAATCGTAGAGCAGTTGCGCATGTTGCAGAGTGAATCACGAGACAAGTTTGACCTTTACAAAACATGTTTCACAATCCTAATTTCGTGCCAACATTAACTCCTAAACTAGGTAATAACTTTTTTAGTTTACGTTATTAACAGTCAATTCAAACTCCCGCTCGTGAAAAACCTAAACTCAACGTGGGTCAAATTACCTATTGAAAACAACCTATAGGTTAAGGTAGTAACCGGAGCTTGATTTCAGGCCCATTATCTCTCTCCTTAAAGAAAAAAAAAACATTGAATTTTGTCCCCCAAAAAACCGCAGGAAAATTCATCACCGTAAAATATACATGCCGAAATTATTTCGGTCCTTAAGTTGACTGGAGCAGACTTTGACTTTTTGTAAGCTGGAAAATTGGGCGGTTGTTCACAAAATACTATTTTTCCTCGCTTCTTATGATTTGAATTTAGAGAGTTCCAATATGTTCATTGTATAAAATATACAATTTAATATGGAAACATATAATAGTAAGCTTAATTTTGTACTCAGCACAACACATCGATTATTTACCAGAGCTTTAAATGGCATATCAATTGATTCCTCGAAAAGAAAGACACCGACGCTAAAAATCTTACATGACGCGGCGATCTGTGTAATTAGCATTGCTTCGACAATCTAAACGTTCAAATATACCTTCCAATACAATTTATGCTGTAGTTAAATTGCATTTTTAGGTATATAGTGACTTTGAGGTGAAACAGCTTCGAATGCTAGCTTCAAACTCTATGAAGGCATTGAATGTAGGAAGCAAAGAATGATTGTGGTAGAGTACATTATTTATATTGATAGCATGCAGAAAATCTGTAAATTTATATTCAATGCATAAAGTTTATGCACTTTACGTTTTTGCAATACATTGGAATCTAAAAAAAAAAAACAAAAACAAACACGAAAGTGACTTTATGTGCAGTTGTGTGTACTAAAACAGGTTCAAGGAATTTTTTGGTGCACGCTTCAATTTAATGAATTATTTTTTGTCGAGTTCATTGACTATAAGAAAGCTCTTAAAGTGGCTCGAAGTTTTTTTTTTTTTTTTAATAATAATTACAATGACATAAAATTTCAATTGAAAAAGAAAATGACAAGAAACATGGAGACTTCACCGTGGTCATTTACGTGTCAGCAATGAGTAGTTTTTTTAAGTTTGATGATATTCAACTAATTTTTTAAGTTATGGATATCTTTGCCATTGTAAAACTAGAGACACACGTACGGTGTTATAAAATTCATTTTGTGACACTTTCAGCAAAAATTTCTTTACAAGAGCTTTTTCTCACCATTTGCAACGCGGGTTCCAATATCCTTTTTGTACACCATGGTTGCGTTTAAAATTGAAATTCAACAAAAAAAATCGGGCTGCTGATATTAAACACGAGAAAACACTTTTGCGGCACAAAAATTTCACTTATCAAATGACGGAAGTGTTGCAGAAAAAGATATTAACAAAAACAAAATAAATCTGTACAGTTTTATGATCGAATGGACGGTGACTTTGGTAACTATAGATTTTGGTAAATGATAAATTAATATAAATTTCGCCACTATTAGTTTATTAAAAATTTCAATAATTTGTTACCGCAGAACTAACTCTAATATATATCTAACAACTAAATAAAACGGATTTAACGAATCGTATAGCTTCGCGCACTAGATTTCAAAACTAAAAAAGGAGGAGAGCACTACGCAAGTTATAACGCACAAGCTGTCCCAGTGAGGTCCGAAAGGTTGTTTTTCGAGTATATTTTCATTTGCATGAGGAGGGCCACTGACTGCCGCTGCGTTTTGCGCGAAAAGCTGACGAAGATCATTAACCCGGATTGACGGACTGACCCCGGAAAATACGGTTGGATTCTAGGTAAATGCTGAGCGGAACCGGTGAGAGACGGACAGACGGGGTGAGGAGCTGACACCGGAAGTTGAGGCGCGAACGCAACCCGGATTGCCGCAATCGCAATCGGCAGATGAGCACGGTGCGAGGTGTGATGGTGAACTGATGCGCCGAGCACAGGTGGGACGACTCGTCGACAGGTCGGCCACGATCTTGGAATACCCGACTCGGTACTCGATAAGCGATTATCTGGACGATGCCACTTCACTTGAAGCTCGTGCCGATCGAACGTGTGCGGGTGGAAGTTCAGGTGGGTTTTTTTTGCGCTGAAGCACGTTTGTGCGACGGCCGTCTTGCGAGATTTTGAATTGGACGTATTTCTGCCAAACGGAACAGTTGCAACAGCCCTCCGTTTTGCGAACCCCGAAAACGAATATCGGATCAACGAAAAAATACGCATTCTCTGGTTCGGATTCACAAGATCAATCCGATCTGCGCGAAAATTCGCTTTTGACATTCATGCACTGAGTTCAAATTGGACTTATTTCTCCAAAACGGAACCAGAGACAGGCGGGAAAGAAGGGGTGTGCTCGTCAATCGAGGGCCATAACGGCAACGAAACCGCCGCCGCGACTCCGAGTCTTCAACTGATGAGCCCTGTCCACAACGCTCTTGTCACATGCCCACGGCTCATGAGCGCCGAATTCAGTCGGCGCTTAGTTCCGTCTGACAGAATGTAAAATCCTTCTTTTCCATGTCTCCTAAAGGAATCACGCCCGCTTTAACACTGTTTCTTGTGTAGCTTGCTTGAGCACACCCCATCTTTCCCACTCGTTTACAGTTGAATCAATGAGTTCGGAAACACACCAACTCGGAAAAAAAATTGTTCAGGAAACACCTGAAACTGCGCAGTGGACGAAGAAGTTAGTTTAAGAAAAACCTATTTTGTGCCCAAGGACAAGTACTGAGAGACTTTGTAAAGCACCAAGTTGAAATCGATACACCATGTTTGATGACAGAGAATTAAGCGCTTAAAAATTTCCGAGTTGGTGTGTTTTTGTTCTCACCGACTTTCAGATACTGATTTTTCATGGTCTGCCCTGAAAAATGTATATTTTTTGACGTGGATAACGCTTGAATATTTATACAACTTGTTGGTACAAGGTACACTGAACCGAAAAAAGAAAACCGCAAAATCGGATGGTTACCCGTTTCCCTTGAAATGGCCAAAAATTGGTATTTCCAATGAAATACTTCGATTCTCCCCTTTTCCCGTTGCTGTTTCGAGCACTTTCGATTGCAATTTCTAAATTTCCTTTTGCGTGCAGATGCTTCTATCCATAAGTATTACTAAACCGTAAAAAAGTGAAATTCGAGAGAAACCCGAGTTGATGTGTTTTCGAACTCACTGATTCAGTTCTTAATCAGCTTCTTTTCTAGGAGAGCTAATCTAACGTTGTTTCACGGAGAGTTTAAATTGATAGAATATATGTTTGAGTTTTGTGGGAAATGAAGCTTCAACAAATTTTTAATGTATTTACCGTGCTCAGCGTACATTTTTGACGAAGAAACATTAAATATTTTTATTAATTTCTAATTTCGTCTAAAAGGTGATCACTAGAACTTACTTTTATGAATCATTAATAAATCCACTCATCTGTATAGGAAAGTGAGTGGCAGATACGTCATTTCTGCGAGGAGTAAGAAATATCGTTTCTTCTTAGCGCGCATAGGCGAATCCGGGGCGAAACACTTCGATCGGGGGGGGGGGGGGGGAGTTGGAGGACTCCTCTCTGCTCCCTCCCCGAAATTTTCGAAATTTAAAGTATCTCGTTCTATATGCAGTTTGAGTCAATTTTGTCACGTGCCTAATAAAAGCTTCCTCCCTCCCTTCCTTTTTCTTTTCTCTTCCGCATTTTTCTCTCTCCTTTTTTACGGACAAACGGGAGGGGAGCGTATGCCTCCTATGCCCCCCCCCCCCCNGGGATCCGCTGTGAGTCAACGTGAGGCTTTTCCATGTATGGGCGTTCAGAGCGGAAAGTTCTCTAATGCATGGCACGGGCCCTTAAGTTTACACCGAGAAACCCCATGTCAAAAATATGCCACAGACCCCTTAATTCCATTCAGTGCTGTCAATTTTGTCTCTTACGGAACACTTGCTCGAAGGAAGAAACCCAGTCGTTCAGCAAAGAGGGTTTTCTTGCGGCAAAGTATCATTAAGTACTCAAACACAGCAAGATTACGAAAACCATAAACAAACAGCGTGATCTGACAGATAAACATTTGAAAACAGGCAAAATGAAAATATTCGCAGTTGCAGAGTGTCCAAAAAATACTCAACCAGCGTAATCAAGCATTGGACGTAATTCGAGTTTACCATGAGAATTGGCACCACTGATTTGTTTTTTAATGCGAAAAAACATGGTGCTTAAGAGGCCTAGACAAAACTGCCCTAAATCTAACAAGTGAGAGTGAGATCAGTATCTCGCGTCGAGTGACTGACCTGACCCCAGTCTAATTCCGAATTGGACGTATTTCTGTCAAACAGAACTATGTGCATTAAGACATGAGCCCTGAGACCCACAAGAATATATGCATAACAGGGCTCACTTCATAATGCGCACAGTTCCGTTTGATAGAAATGCGTCCAATTCCGCCGCCCGCAACTTTGTACAATGCCCGATGCACTTCAAGGGCATTTCGTTGACATTGCCGCGGGTAATTAAACTCAGTTTCGGTTTTATTGTTCCGATCCTGCGTTGCCAATTCGCACACAAAAATTTACTTTTTCTGCATCAATTTGTATGGAAAAGATCGGAGAAAAATCATGCATTGACATACACATACCGCGTCTCGTTGAGAGCAGAGTGACTAAATTTCAGGGAGTATTTCCTTGTTGGAGTTCAGTAATAACGGATACAAATGGAAGATATTAATGGTTTTAGGCAGCAAACCTGCTTGACCATTTCAATGTTTCATACCCAAAATCCATGGCTTGGAGAGGACTGACATTATATAATGTTTGAAATGTTGAGATGGATACTTTGTCGACTATCAAGTGGACGTATTTATGCTAAAAGGAACTATGAGGAAGTGATGAGGGTGATGAAGGAAGATGGGGTGTGCTCGTGGAAGCTGCTTATGAAAAAATGTAAAAGTGGGTATAGTTCCTTTTGAGAAAATTGAGAAGCAGGATTTGACATTAAATCAAAAGGAACTGAGCGCTAACTCGTGAGCCGTGCACATGTGATAAGAGCGTTGTGGACAGGGCTCATGAGTTAAAGACGAGCAAGCACGACAACGGATACGGTTTGGTTGCCGCTGATGTCACTGGCGCTTTCAAATCCCCATTCATAAATAGCCCTGAACTAACGAGCACACCCCATTTTTCCACTTGCAAATAGTTCCATTTAGCATAAATACGTCCCAGGAAAACTTGCACATTTATTTAAAAATTCTCAAAATGTTCGCTCTTATGTAGGTAATGCTGTAAAAGGCAAACTAATATGTATTTATCAGGAAATATAATTATACCTAGCTTTTGTTGACCAGTAGTTGTTTTCTTCGCATCTGTACGATGTCTCCTAAAAAAGCGACCAGTATGAATGTAGAACAGAACACGATGAGAAATTCGCGAACAGCGGAACTTCAAAATGCGCATAATAGACTTACAGGCGCCGATCCCATAACTTGTGGTTTTCAAAATGTGCTTTTAATTTTTTAAAGCAACCACTTGTACTGCCACACGCAAGAGAATTGCTTCAGTACCTCCGTTTCGGATTGCTGACTTTTTACGGTCAAAAGACCCTCAACAGTAATTCCCGCAAGCACTCAATTTGTGAAAACATACGTTTGCAACGTGGCAAATGCAGGTGTTGGTACCCTTCTCAGGAGAGGAAAATTCGAAACTGAAAGCTATTAAGTGAAAAACTGACGATCTATTTTCCGACAGACGATTTCTGACACAAGGAGAGGAGGAAAAAACTTCGTAAATCTTTCATGTTCGCAAAAACGCGAGATTCTTGATTGCCGAATCGACTTCGATATTCATGATAACTCGAGGGAAAACAGGGAACGAAACAGTCTCGACAGAGAACGTTGTGCTATGTTTATGAATAAAAAATAAATAATATCACAATGGCGAAAAAAACTAGTATCAGCTTCGGAAAAAAAAATTGCACCTTGCGGGAAAAAGTGTTAGTGGTTGCTAGATTACCTGGTAACTATTATCATCCTATTTGCCCATGTAATTTATGTAAACATGATTTTTTGGGGAGGAGGGGGCGGTAGGGGGAGTTTTATAGAAGTTAAAACCTATATCTACAGAGGATAGGTCCGAAGGCCTTTTATCCACATTCTAACTTATAATTTACCTATGAATATGGAAAGGACAATTTTTCTTTTATTATTCCTTAAATAGATGAATATTTTGATACATCCCTATTTAACTCATTTCAGTTTGATGTTGACCGGCACGGCCCTCTTGGGTTTTACCTCGGTCTGCTAATTTTATTAGAAAGCAATTTATTTTCCAATCCTGTTCTACTTCTTTTCGTATATACATGTTAAAATGAGAGTAAACCTTCCTTTAATGAAAATATAAGCAGTACGTTTCAAGCGCCATAATCGAGATGTTTCGTACATCCTTCTACGTCTTTCAAACTTCCATTCCATGTATTCATGAAAAATAATAAGGAGGGTGATTAAAAAGGTAGGGATAAGGTTGCATTTTTCTAAAGAAACCGTGGAATACAACGTTGAGCTTTGCGAAAGTGCAAAATACTCACCACGGCGAACACACGACTCCTTCAGGATCGAATCAATATGACATTCATTGAAAACTACATTTCTTGTAAACACGCTGAAGTATCTTTCGTCGTCAATATCATACGTTTTTATTTGATAGCATGATTCGGGATTGGCGACAAAAAAAGTTCATTGTAACGGCGCGACGACGGCGACGTGATGACGTGACGACGTGACGATGTGACGTAACGCTCCATCAGCAAGCTATGAAACGAAGCCGTCAACGTACACGCCCCGAATTGGGTTAGGGTTAAAAAAGAAAATTACTTAGGTCCGTTTAAACCATCATTACTTTGATTCAACAAAGAATCAAATTCGTTAATGGACCACTAGATAAGGTACGAATTTCAGCATTCTGATACATGTTTCTTAACCAAAATTTTACGTAAAACACGATGCAAACAACGAAAATCACCGAAATTAACTCCTTACGAAGATATTTAATGATTCTTGATGCGTGAATTCAAACCACCCGCTCATGAAAACTCAAATGCTCTACGTGATTCATATCGCGCGCTAAACGTGATCATGACGGTCTTTGCGATATAAAAATCTCGCAACCTCAATCTTGACGCTTTGGCTCAGTTATAGCAAATTGCTAATAGTTTGAACAACACATGGTGGGAAATGAACATTGCTCGATTGAGAAGCTTGCATAAACCGTTGTAGTGGGCGATTCGACTCACGTAGAGCTTTCATTTTCTTGTGAGCGGGCAGTGTATCTTCGTTAGGAGTTGGTTTCAGTAATTTTCGTTGTGTGAATCGTTTTTTACGTGAAATTCTGGTGAAGAAACACGTATCAGATCGCTTAAATTCGTACCTTGTCTAGTGGTCCATTGACCATATCGTTCACACATTTAAAATCTATCTGAAGAAGCAACCGTGACCGTGACATGATTTTTGCAATGAGTCACCGTTTATTAGAACACTTCTTGAATGAAACTAGCAATAGGTTCACTCACCTAGTTGAACTCATTCCAAGATTGGAAATGGCTGCTAGATGGGAAAATACGTTCGATTTCTCAGAACGTATTGATTCTTGGGATCACTGGCATTCTAGAAACTAGAGTCAAAGACTATGACACCTTAGCGACGCTCTTGTCCTTCAATTAGCCCATTAATGACCTCAGGTTATTATACAAGACAAGATGAAATTAGAAGGTACTGGAATCCACGAGGGAGGGTTTCGTCTTAAATGGACGCTTCAGTGATGTACATTCACCCCTATTGTCACCAGAAAAGACCTGTCTTGTGTTCAAAGAACTAGCCAGAAATCAGAATCATGGCGAGAGAATGAAAGTGGAGAAGTGGGAAGTATTTATGCTAAAATGAACGATGTGCATAGGGAGTGTGTGCAACATAGTTCCTTTTAGCATAAAGACATTCAGTGGGCCCTCGTGTGAATTGTGTTTCTTTAGCCGTTAAAAGATCAAACTTAAAGCAATCAGCTCAGCTAAAATTGAACCTCTCAGTTCGAAAATGATGCACCTCGGCAAAAATGAAATTTTTCTGTAGACGAAATAAGAGGGGCGTAACAGGAAATGAGTATTTTCACGCCAAAAAATGGACATCGTACAAAGCCCGAGTCGGATTGTTTACGAACTGAGAGATTCAATTCATAACTTAACATGCGTAATATGAGAAATGGATGAAAGAAAAATTTGCCTTGCAGCGCAGGTGCAATTCACCATAAAGTTATATGAAATTAATTTCTCATCCATTTGCACTCATAACTCGATTTTTTATAATCTATCCTCTTATCATTTGGCTGCATACTATTAGATCTCTTGTGCACCATTGATTTCAACATTAAAAGTTTGTTGTAATATGTTAATGAATTGATGAAAAGACAAAATCCTCAGCGATTTAAAAAAAAAAAAAACATCATTATAATAATCCATGTTTCACTTCCAGCTGAATGAAATAATTTGATTCCGTTCATTAAAATTGCGAGAGCTTGCTTTTCTGAAACGGTGGGGGACTTACAAGTTGATTTATATTTCTCCATTTTGATGTACAGTACGTTAACCATTCATGTGAGTGCACTCGCAGGAGAGTATAATTACTTTAAGTGTGGCAACGGTGGTAAAGAGTTGACACTTTAAAAATAGTAATCACTTGCGGGAGATAATGAGAGTGAAAGATACTGATTGTACTGATGCACAGTGGGCAATTTGGTGCAATATTTGGAAATGCACTGCGCTGTTTAAAGACCTTATCCGAACGATGTCTAATTTGGGATAGACACTGTAATAAAAAAACAAGGAAAAGGGACTGCAAATGTGACATTTACTACATGTGCAACAAGGTTGTTCTGTCACCTGATTTTACATATTTTTTATACATCGCACAAAAAGGCTCTAACCCAGTAACAACTGACCACGGCACCATTGGATGGTTGCCATGTTTACCTATCACCAAAAAGTTAATCAAGGTTTAAAGTCACAAGTCTGATCAATTTAAAGGGCACAGCGAATACGGCCCTAATTTAAAAAGAAGAAAAAAAATTGAAAGCAGAAAAAATGGTTTCTAAGTGGCAATTAAAGAATTATGATTTGATTCCTTTCATTATATGATCCATGATCCATTACCTTTCAAAAATGAAGGATTGAAAACATTTGCGTACGGCAGATTTAAGTAGTATGAAAATATATGTATTAAAAAGTATTCACATGAGCGATGAAAGTAATAAATGTACTGTCAGTTGTTATTCATACCTCTCTAAGCTACTTGCAGTTAATCAAAATTGATGATTTGCTGATATTTTGTTTAAAAAGGTCGTTAAAGCGCCCATAACCACACGAAAATATACGTACTGAAAATTTTTACGCAAATTAAGCTAACTTTCATACAGCCTGTGCCTTTGTGCGGATAATCAAAGCAAAGACTAGATGAAACCTGACACCTTACGCTTTTCTACTTACAATAAAGCTTGAATGCTCTATTAGTGAAAATAAACCACATGATCCGTCTTTATGGACATATCCCTCATTAGCGCACTGATGAGAAGATACCCTTTCAATAATTGGTGCAAGAATGAGCTTGAAATGAATAAGGAGAATAATGTTTAAGAACACTGAAAGTTCACCAGTCAATCATGAACCTGCGTCGATACATTTTCGAGGAATGAACGCTATATTTAGGATGCTTTAGACAAACATTGCGTCAGGTCCGGTCTCATTGATAGTCTAGACAGAGTGATAGGAAGTGTAAACTAGCGTTATGAGGTGCAGCGCATTGGTGTCAAATTACGAGGTTAATCGACCCTTATTTAGACACGAGAGGAATAATCTTCACCTTATAGAATGCTCTAGAATATGAAAAGTAATAGAGGTATTGTAGGAGGCACATGTCATTATTCTCGACACTGTTCCGTCCAGATCAATCTAAAGTAAACACTTGTCAAGATAAAAGCGCGTGATTTAATGTGTGCCCTCATAAAAAAGACCTAGCGCAATCAGAAGCTTATACTGCCATGTTAAGGAAAAACGCAGTATGAACCTTCAGGCGTTGACAAATTTCCTTTTATAAACCGCGAATTTCCTGATAAATGTATGAATATTTTCCTCCTAATTTTTCAGATATTTTAGTTCATAATTTCACCTAAAGATTCTGGAAATTCAAAGGAAAAATAATAACTTCCTAAAAAATGAACATTTTATCGAAGGAAATTCGGCAACTCTCGAATGTCCATACGGCGTTCTTCCTTAGCTGGGCAGCATATCGACGGTGTAAGTCGGCGATCGCATAACTCGGTTTGTGACGTCGCAGACTTCCTATCATATTTTATTTTTTAAACGGAAAACTACTCAACGGCAATTCTTTACAACTGTCGTGATTTTTTTCTCTCAATGCGAAGAAAATTCTTCAAAAACTTCAAGAAATGATATCAATTTGTTCTCCTTTAAAAAACTAACATAGAGGCGGAGATTTTCAGACACCGCAAACGAGTTATGTTATTGCTGACGTACACCGTCGATACAGACACTGCACTGTCTATACAACATCCTTACAAAATGTAAAAAGAATTTACCAAATCTATCACCGTGTATAGGTAGAACCATTGAACTGTGACCATGTTTGGGTAAAGGGACTTCAGTCCACAAAAACTCAAAAATAGGTTATTGATATCACAGCATGGAGGAGTGTTTGACGAAAATTTCGTAGCTACTCTGAGGGCGTATATCCATTTCCAAATGAGCCCCCCACAGTATGAAAATTTATGGGCAACAGGGCTCATGTTTGGAAATTGAGATACCCCTCACGTCGGAGGAGGAACGATTTTAAGGACGAAACGTATGATAATGTCAAAATGAACGCGAGTTACTAAATGAAGATTTGAAGTCGTAATTTCGGAAAAATTGACGTATCCTGCGGAACGGCTAGATGCAACTATTCGTGTTCAAAGGATGTCCACGTTGCATATACAAAAAATTGCAGGCGCTTTGTCAGACGCGCAAGTTTGAACGATGAGTAGTCTGTCTGCGATTGTAATACTACAAGCTCAAAGAGAAAGAGTTTGATAGGAATTACTATCCTAGGTAAATCGAGCTCCCCAAGAGAGAGATCAACAGCAAATTAAAATCGGTAGATTTATCAGAAAATCGTGTTGTGCTGTTAGAATCTTTCAAGTGAACAAAAATTAGGAAGATGCTTCTCAACGTCAAGTTCGATCATCAAATTACCGCATTAATTGGACTATTTTTTCAAACGGAACTATGTGCATTATGACGTGAGCCCTGTTATGCATACACTCTTATGGCTCTCAGGGCTCAATCCTTAATGCACATAGTTCCGTTTAATAGAAATACGTCCAATTGCATATTTTTATTTTTTCTACTGTGGTTCACCAACCAACGATGCAAAAAGTTAAAATGGATTGGTGACTTGGCGTTTGAACAAATCCAACAATAAATTACATCCCACTTATACCTAAAATACTTTAGTTCAAAAGAGGAATTCTGTGACCAGCGTGGCTGACAAATTGGTTCTTGCCCTTGTTCTCTCAAACAATAAGAGCTCAATTTTGAAAATAATAAATCCCTTCATCGTACGAGTTTTCTAATTTTACAGACAATGACATTCCTTGACTGCAGTCCAAATGACCCACTCATGGTTACGCGAGAAAGTTCAATGCTTACAACTTCAAACGCACAAACATGAATATTAATAAAGTCAAGGGCACTAACTTACCACAGCATGATTTTCGATTGACACTACTGGCACTCCCGATTATTAACGGGAGCTTTTCTTTGGACGGCATTTCTCTTTCAAATTAGCGATGATAGTTACACATGCAAGCAGCAATAAAAGTTACGGGAAATTCACAGCTTCCCAATCAATTTAGAGGTGACAAAGGTTCTAAGAGTAATTTCAAGCGCAGGGGTGTTCTTTTTAGGTAAACATGTATTCAAATCAGCACATGCCAATGGGAAACCTATTCTCAATCACATAAAATGACGGTAAAACTTTAAAAGGGGCTTTAAAAGTGTGATCTCCGCGAAAGGTACTTTATCTGTAACGGGAATGTGTAAAAATATATTGTAGAGTATTTTGGAACAAAATATATGCTAGAACTTAGATATTAAGGCCGAGTAAACCGTGTCGGAATAAGTCGATCAAGAAACTGCCGGTATATTATCACTTGAGTAGAGGTAGCGAGAAAAGTTTGTCGTGGTGCCGATGAGGTCGGGGTCAATGAGATTGGAGCTATCGGTGGGACCAACGCATCTAGTCGTGTGCACTTTTGAGAAAATGGTCTTTGAGAAAAATCGACGGTGTAATAGTTAAGGCATTTAGGGCTTACTCGTTTGATCCATTTGGCCTGTTTAAGGTGTCGAGCATTTTTGGGATTTTTTTCGAAATCACTTTTAATTCTGAGAGACTCTCTTGTATTATAGTACAATTTCATTCATTGGCCCATCATTTATCAATCTTGTTCTTATTTTATTAATTTACTTTCATCGTTCTTTATATGTTTCCAGTTTTTCTTCTTTAATTGCCCTTGAATAAACGAGTAGGGTTTGAGAATTGTAAAAAAACAGGCTATCTAAACATACCGTTCATCAAATAACTGCATAAGGCGCTCACTTCAAAATACAAGGTTTAGGTGCTCTGGAAATCAACCACTGAACATATAACGAGGACGCTATGTCCTGGGATTCTCGGATCCATGCGCTGTTGAATTTCTAAAAGCATGGCTCATTAACCTCGTTGAAATATTCTAAAAATGCGTATGCGTCTACCCAATATAAATGGTGGATGATATACAATTAAAAAGGTTTTAAAATAATCTAAGATGATTTTTAAATATGTTCTAAAAACATTAATGGCAAGTCGGAAAATGCATAACTCTATTGCAACGTTTAAACGGGAAGAGAGGGAGCAGGAATACCATCAAGTTACGTTCTGGTGCGGGAAATGTACCAGAATGATCTCAAAATTACTAATTTTTCTTTAGAATCAGCATATTGATAACCAGAGTCTGAAACCAGAGTCCGGAACTACTTATCTATATTGCGTTCAAAATTTCCGTTATTTTTTTCAAGGGAATTAGGCCAAATTATTAATGACTTAAAAGTTCAGAATATTCTGCTATCAAAGAAGAAAAATCAAGGAAGTTTTCAAGAAATTACGCCCGCTAGTTATCCAAAGAAAAAATAAAGTATAACGGGGAGTCTGTAACGTTGCAGTTAAAAGAAAATGTGCATTCGTGGTTCCGTAATTTGGCCATCAATATCCCGCTTAATTCCTTAAAAAGTGTGATGGAATTTTGAAAAAATATTCTATAAAAGAAGCCTGTGTCACGCTTTCAAAATACTCCATCAAAATATCAAGGTCAAGTGCTGTGATTGGTCAAAGTCATATAATAAGCCAATCACAACTCCTGACCTTGATATTTTGCTGGCTAGCTTTGAAAGTGTGACACAGGCTTATTAGGATTTACAAAAACCGTTTTCTTTGGAAAGGTTCCTAGACCCCTGAGAGGCGTCTTGCAACTAAACCTCATTAATTCCACAAATCACACTATTTGACAACTCGGTAGCGATATTCACTCGAAATCCGAGATTTGTTATTACCAGCGTGATTGTGTATGCAGTTTAAATATGTCTTCAAGCACGAATTGTCTCAGTCAGGCGTTGTAATTCGGTAAGGCAGAGTGCCTGCAATTTTTCAAGTATGCAATGCGGACATCCTTCGGACACGAATAGTTGCATCAAGGCGTTGTTATTAAAAAGACCATTTCGCTTTCAATTTTCTCCGCATCGTATGTTTACAAATATGTGTAAGGTAATTGCATTTGATTCTTATTACGGTCACAAATATATAATGATAAGAATGTATTAAAAAAGTGGAATATGAGTGAATAAAAATACTTGAATAAAATAAAGGCTTCTTTTGCGGCAGTTGACAAGGTCATTTTAGTAGCAATTTTTGTCATTGATTAAATTTTCTCTTTTAAGTTAGTATTCATGACTTACTGATCATATTCTCTTTGCGTGACAGCGTTGCCAAATACTGCAATTTTTGGAAACCTTTAAGGAGGAGGAGGAAATACTGTACATTAAAAAGGAAGAGGAGGGTAAAAAATTCGGTCAAAATGCCTTACTTGAGATACTTAAATGACCCTAAAATGGTGATATACATGGTACATGGTGTGATATTTCGGAAGACAAGTTGGCCTAGATGAATTCTTGTTTCATTTTAAATCTCGGATTTGAATCTATAAAGCTTGGTTAACAGATGATAACTCTTGATTTGTTCGCTCAGAATTGTTGAACGTGTTTTTCTCCTCATTCTTGAGAATAAAAATTTCTCTAGCCTGCTGCGTACGTAATCAAAAGTTTGCCTTACATATCTTCCGTCTTTCATAAAACTGTAATACTCCTAACGATGAGCTCCGTTGTCTTCCGAACATGTTTTGATTGAGTATTGCCAAATGTTTCCCTTTGCAGCAATAATTTCTTTTGTTGTGATCGGATTTGTATACAGATTGTACAAGTCTCGAAATTATGTCTCAGAAAACTTTATTCACAATATTCGCTAGTGCGTGTCTGGTTGCTTTAGTGGTACGTTTTATTTTACTCATACGTTTACCTATCAATTAGGTAGACCTTGGGAATTTTTAGCATCAAGTAATGAATAATTTTAAGGAATTGTTCAACTCATTTTCGATTTAAAGCCCAAATGTTTTCACAATTCGCTCCTTATTGCCCAATGAGAGGCAATTTTGAATCACCACACTTGAACTACATATACGTAAAGAAAACCGCTCGTAGCTTGTTCTTAAAGTTTCTAGAGAGTGTCTCCGATCGAGAACTCAAAATAGCCAATTTTGACCTTTTCCCTGATTTAGCTCCCCAGGACAATTAGCTCCCGGAAGGTAAGGTCACTTTTTACACATCCTGTTATTTTATTTATTTTTTAATGTATTTATTCAGGGAGCCGATTCCGATGAGCATCCAGAAACATGGGACGACTATTGGGATAACCATTGGGAAGAATTTGATGAGCTCGTTGAAAATGGGGGGTACGTGGACAAGACCCCGCTTTTAAAATGGTTCATCTCTCGACGCCGTCATTTGGCCCTTCTTGCTCCACCGAAACTCGGCCGCACCACCAACCAGCTCATGATTAGGAGGTAATGTCCAATGTCTACATGTCTCAAACCCTCGCCGATGAATAACTTACACGAAAATGTGTTTACGATTTTCTGTAATGCGATGCACTGCGGTTTTTGCAACGTTGCGAATTTCCTGTCACGTCTTACATTCATTAAGATTCACGATGATGACTTATCATTTTAATCGCGCAAATACTCATGCGGTGTCGTTTTCCTTTTCAAGAAAATTCTTTGAGAATACACAAAAGTTTGAAGTAGTATTTATTTAAAAATAACAAAGCAGGAGTGCAGGAGTGGGAGTGGAGAGAGTGCGGGAGTGCGGGGAAGCATTGTAATGAAACTACAAGCTGTACAAGCATTGTATTTTGTTGTTTGAATTAAAGCTCAATTCATAAAAAAATGCAAGCCCTGAGGATTTTCTCAAACCCTCCACCCCTCCCCCCGAATACTTTTTTTCACTCAGTTAAAAACAGAAGAGATGGTCGAGATAGTTTTCAATAAGGTTTAAGAAGGCTGTACAAAAATGTTACTTTCTCACCAGACAATTCTTAAATTAAGGGACATTTCATTATAAGCTTTTAGGTTTTTCCTCCCATCAAGAACCCTAATCCTAGCCTCCTGCAGATTTTATTTATGAATTTATTTATTTATTTTTGAATGGCAGGTAAGCCCCCAAGAACCCCCTTTGCCCACCCAAGGCACTTGAACTGCAAAAAATACTCCGATGAAATTGTGTTTTAATGCTCGTGATTACTATCAACCTAAGGACCTCATGATTTTTTTACATGCTTCTTTATTTACGAATTTTCAGGTTTTTTGAAAAGGAAGTTATGCCCTTGGATGCGAATTACAAACCGACAATAAAAAAACCCGAGACATGGAACGAAACCGTGTTCAAGGACTTGGCAGTGTGCAAGGACCGGGCGTTTTGCGATGATCATTTTCGGAAATACCCAGTCATCTATTTGGATTTCAGCAACCTCAACACAACCACAGAGCTATCGTTTTTTCACAGTATACGATACCTGACAACCTATATGTGGATGGACCACGACTCTCTTCGCAACAGCAAAGCACTCAGCGAGAAAGAGGTGCGTAGCATTTCCTTCATAGTATTTATACGAGCATGCAAATACTGTCGTGAGTAAATGCGTCACCTCATGACATCATAACATTTTTAAGGTCCTGATGGCTTTCAAAAGACAGAGGCTGACGCAATTTGGTGACAGAGGTTTCAGGCAAGTAAAAACGAAATCATTACCTCAGTTTTATAACTAGACCAAGAGAAGAGGTAGACCTAAACAGGAGAAATTACAGAGTTGTCCTTGAAAATTGATCACACATTAGTGTTTTTTACGTTATTAAACCTCTTCCCTTCACGCTATTGTAGCATATGATACATGAAATCGCATCAGTTTTTCACGGAAAATCCGAATCTGAGCTTAGATTTTGGATATTATGCGTTTTAATCTATTTAAAATCGTAGGAGAAATTACAGAATTGTCCTTGAAAATTGACCACACATTAGTGTTTTTTACCCCGTTTTTCTTCTGCGTTCACGCAAGCCCGCCACATCTCATCTCGGGCCCTGGTACCAGTTTTCTGGCCCGGGCCCCTAGCGCAGAGGGGAGTCCGGGGAGCCTCCCTCGGCAAATTTTTGAAATTTTGAATCTATTCGGACGCATTTTGAAGCTCTTATGATGAAGATTTTCCATCAATGTCTGCAGAATAATTACGCCTTTTTTTACTTTCAGCACCAAATACTTTCGAATTGTTGCATTCAAAACATCTATAAATATTTTTTGAGGGGGGCAGATGATACTTTTCAATTCTAGGGGAAGCCGGGCCTCCCTGGACTCCCCTTTCGTACGTCTATGGCAAAGGAGTTGAGCCATTGAAGTCGAGGATGCCCAGACAGGAGCCTCTAAGCATCCGACAACGGAAGAAAATGAAACGCAGTTACTAAAAATATCATTCTATACCTACCCAAAAACCTACTTAAAATCTTGAAAATAGATAGAAATCTCTAAAAAAGTAAGACAAATTTTATAGTGCCCTAGTGTGTTTTTGAAACTTTATTCAACTTTTGCGGAATTTTTAGGGTAATTTTTTCACTTTTCCTTACGAGACAAGGGTTACACATGAATTCGTAGTGCACTGAGAAAAAACTATGGTTTATAAACCTATTAGAGGTAAATATGGAACACCTATAATGGTCGTAAATAAACTAATGATTCTCGGTCTGTGAACCATACTAAGGTCTCTGTACCTAATTAAGGTACCCCGTACCATAAGGTATATGTGCTATTATTATATGTAGAGGTACTACTATTAGTGGTGTTCCATATTTACCTCTAATAGGTTTATAAGCCATAGTTTTTTTCTCAGTGTGGTTTGTCACCTGCGTCACGGGCCCCTCCAGGGCCCGGGCCCCGGTATTAAGGACCCAGTACCCCCCCCCCTTGTGGCAGGCCTGGGAATGCGTATTGCATATCTACCCAGATGAAGGCGAGCACGCCCTGATCGTGCTCCAGATTTCCTTGAAGACATGACATACAAAATGCAGCAATTCAGAACGAAACCTTTTATTGATTGGTTTGAACAAAATAGCTTACCATTGGTGTGGATTTTTTTAATGATTGCAATTCTCCATCTCCATGCATGGTATCAAAAGAAAAAAAGTAATGCTACAATAATAATTTACGGAGCCGCAAACTGCGTGGTTTTTTGACAGAATTGCGAAAAGGATTTAAACCCAGGACCACGGAATATTGTTCATGTGGAATATGTTTTTTTACGGATGCATTTTGAACGCTGATAAAGTGAAAGCTCCGAAAAACATCCGAAAATTAGTTTTCCAGATGAACAATTTATCGCATGGTACCTACGGCTTTAAATCTTCTCGTACGAGTCGGTGATTCACGATGGAATGATCTTGAAATGATGAGTATAGTAGACTCTAAACTGTTAGATGCACAATACATGCTCTGTGAATCTACTAATGTAGCATCGTATGCTTTGTTAAGTTCTGAGTCGGTTCACTGTAACCATCGCCGTCTCATCGTATTTTACGCTTCCAAATTTTAGTGAAATTTCAATGTTTCGCAGCACGATAAGTTCATCAAGTACCGTCATCCAAGGGGTGGTATAGAGATGCCGAACGACTTCGTGGCTGCAGGTGGTTGGCTGCTTTCGTTGTGGCTCTGGAAGCACTATAACAAAACCTCCATCGTCCTAATTGACAACTTTGAAAGCCCAGCTGAGTGCCTCATTAACGCCAATGAAACTGAAAGAAAGGAAAAACTCAAACTTCTCCGCCCGTTACAGGTGAGATTCTTTCAACGGACTTTCTATTCGTGCACGTTCGTGGATTATTGAAAATATGAGAAAGCCGTAAGTACGCAAAAAATTACGTAGTCTCAGGCAAGACAGCAGCAAGTGACATTCTTCCTCCAAAGAGCCAATGAAAACAGTGTTTTCAAGTAAAGAGCCGCCCTCTTCTGCCAATTTCTAACCAGAAAATGTGTTTTTTGTGTGTCCAAAACACAACCTCGAAAGCGTGAAGAGGATATCACTTACGGCTGTCTTGCCTAACAATAGCCTAGCAAGAAAATGAAAAATACATTTTTTATGTATGATTGAAATAAAATCAGTCGAGTTTTAATCATCCAAACGATTTATAAGAGTCTTTCGGACGATTAGTGTCAATTTGACAAAGAACGGATGATTCTTTCAACACAATTTTCCGGTCAGAAGCTTCTGAGCCCGTTTTTTCAAAACTTCATTTTTGCACTTACTGCTCTCTTCGCTATCAAGGCAGCATTGTTGACGATTTTGGCGACGAATTTGTTGCAGGACTTCGTTGTGAAGCTGATTATCGGTAACGATCACGTGCATCACTCGTTGTTCATCGGTCAACGACGCATCGATGACTATCTGACGAAAGAGATGACGTCACTTGTCTATCAACCCCTCTTTGAGAGCGTCGAGCTGAGGCCTTTTTACGGGTTTTCAGAAGCTGAAGTTCAGGGTGTTATCAAGGAATTTAATCGCACCGACCACACGAAGAATATCATGGCCGATCTCACTAAGCACAAGGCTCCCGGCGGGCAGACGGTCTACTCTGCGTTCTCTATGCACGACTGGTGTAAGGCTGAGCGAAAGAAGGCGAAAGAAAAGCTTAAGAAAGAAAAGAAACGGAGAAGACGAGATATTGCTGTAGGTAAGAGTAAATATTAGACGTGGAAGTTCGCAAAGCGTTTTTAGTGGTTGTACCTGATTGCAAAAATCTTGGATTTTTGTTTGTGTTTTTTGAGAACTCAGGGGACCTCCACTCTCTGCCTTCGTATTTGGAATTCAGGAGGTCTCTCTTCGTGAATTTTGAATGTGTTCTACCATATTCCTTAGATCGCAAGTACAGGAATACCAAGTAATATAGTTTGCTCGACGGTATTCTTGAATGAACCTCTTTTACTCCTCTTATAAAGGCAACTTTTAAAATATGTTTAAAATTGGTGAGAACATCTGCAATGAAAATACGGTCTAAATAAAATGTTGACTTTTCACTGTAATAAAAAATAAATATTCCTTTTTTCTTATTTTTCCAATTGAAAACTCACACAGTCAAAGTTCCTCCTCGACAAAATCTATTTCATTGTGAAGGCAATATTTCAATACATGCCGTCATCCCTTATGACAATTGATTTTCCTCAATGACAAATTTTTGAGCTAATTTAGCTAAAATACTCTATTTTCTGTCATGATAAAGAATTAAGTAAAATTTATAAAAAAAAGGCCCTTGGAACTATTGGACTCAATGCTCAAGCAAAGAAGTGAAACATTAGGTGATGAGCATTATTGAGCCTGGATTCAAACATAGGTATTCTGCAGTAAGAAAAAACGCCGTAGGAACATTCAAATGTTGCCAAATCTCCTCTGACATAATATTTTGGAAGAAGCATATTTTGGCATGAAATTTCCAGGTATTTTACGTTAATTTGCGAACAAAATATTTCGAAAAATTGGAAGAAAAATATTTAAGATTTTTCCGCAATTCTTATTTTATCAACGTACTCTTGGCAACGCTTGGAGGTTCTTACGGCGTTTTTACTGAGCACGGCAGTACTGCACGTAATTCCACAGAATCCCTCCTAACCTCAGTACATCTCGTCTTTGACCCGCAGCAACCAAGCACCATCGACCGTGAGACCTTCGAGGAGGTGGTGCGCTCCGGAGGCTACGTCGATAAATCCCTGTTGATCAAGCACTTCATCTTGCAGAGGAAACACCTGGCCATCCTAGCGCCGCGACGGTTCGGCAAATCCCTCAACATGGAGATGATCCGAAAGTTCGTCGAGATCCCTATCGACCAGGAGGGCCGTAAGATCTACGACTGCACGTCCGGGGACTTCTTCGCTTTCAACCAGCTCGCCGTCTGCTCGGACAAGCACTTCTGCCACATGCACTACGCCGCCCATCCCGCCATCTATCTGGACTTCCACGACCTGGACCTCACAGACCACGCCGGGTTCTACAACTCCTTCCGGCAGCTCATCTTCAACCTTTTCATCCAGCACGATTACCTTAAGGCTTCGGACATCCTCGAACCGGAGAACTTCGACAAGTTCAACAACTACCGACACCCGAAGCCACCCATGAAGGACGAAGACGTCGCCTACGGACCTTGCGTCTTGACCCGGTTATTAGCCACCCATTTCAATGAGAGCTGCATTGTTTTCATCGACAACTTCGACGCGCCGGCGGCTGAGATGATGGTTGTGCAGGACAATAAGTTCAAGAAAGTCGTCATGAGCGCCTTGAGATACCTCGTCAAGGACCTGGTTGCGAGTAAGTTCGTGAGTCACTCGTTGTTCTCGGCGTTGGATTTCATCGCGCCGCGTGATATACCCGAACTAACCTTCGTGCCCGTACTCGAGGACGATGCCTTCGGAAGGTTTTATGGGTTCCGAGAGTCCGAGATTCGGGACCTGTTGACGAGGTTCAACGCTCTCGACCACATGGATGAGGTTAAGCGACTCTTCTACGGCGGTTACAAGGTCAAGAATCGTACTAAGGTGTTCCGCGCGTTTTCTGCGGTTAAGTTCTTGGAGGACAGAAAGAAACGAACCACTGGGAAGGTTACGGTTGCAAGCTAAAACGTCATGGTTGTGAAAAAAATGAATAAATGTTTTGACTGATAATGTGAGCCCTTNGGGGGGGGGGGGGGGGGCAAAGGGCTTGGCTTTACGTCAGGTTTTGGGAATGGAGGTTTTTCGGACGTAACCTGCTGAAGTGTGTTTTCAGACGCAATGGGCCTATTTTCTGCCGACAACTCAATGCAACTATCATTTCAGCAATTTGTTTGGTACGTAGCTCGATGTTTGTTTACTTACATGATAAATTCACCTTCATTGGACAATTTGAACGATTTCTGTTTCAATTACATGTAAATCTCATATTGATCAAAACGTGAAATAAAATGAATGAGTTAACTGTGACTTAACTGATTAGAATAAAGCTGTAGATAGAATGTTATCAAAATATATTTTATTTAAAATTAAAAATCCTTGCGGTTAGAAGTCGAATATACTTTTTATACTACAATAAAACCATTTCGTATACCTTACCGATAAAGTGATCACCAAGATAAGACAAATATATACACGCAATCAAACAATTTTTGCAAGATGTCATTATGGAATAAAATATTCAAAACTACGGAAGTTAATAGAGCCAAGTTCATTCATTTGTCATGAGAAGGAATGAATGGGTCCTTCTTCCTATTACATCATCCATTCCCAGTTCAGCCAAGATAGTTACATGCGCGAATCACAGATCAATATGCCAACTAGGATCGATCATTGGTCAATGCTCAGTCACTGCACTGACACGACGCGACCTGCTGCTTCTGAACAGTATCCTGATCCGATTTGACGAAATATACATCGAAAATTTATATATCTGGCTCACAATTTGCGTCCCCTTATGGCGCATGGACCAAAAGAATAAATAATTAGAGAAAAGATATTGAGATCAAATGATTGAATACTAGGGAATAAATGATAGATAGAGGATAAATAATTAACGAGTAAATCATTTGAGAATAGATATGTATTCGCTTGGTCCGTGCCCATTGGACGAGATGTTGAGAGAGTTCGCGACACGGTTCAACGTTCCACCAGCCAGCGCAGCATCACCACTCACCAGGAACAGGTCCACCTGCCACTGACTTCTGCTCCCCTAATACTCGCTAGGGATGGCGATTTTTAATCGGAAAAATCGATTGAATCGGATCGGTTTTCCGTAGTCGATTAAAAAAATCAGAATAGATTTTTCGATGTCAATTATAAAACGGAATCGGTTTTTCGAGGTCGAGTTTAAAACGGAATCGATTTTCCGAGGTCGATAGTAAAACGGAATCGATTTTCCGAGGTCGATAGTAAAACGGAATCGATTTTTTGAGCTGAAATCGTATTATTGAAAAAAAAAAATCGCAATTTCTTACGTTGATGTGTCACATAAAGCCTAGGTTCTATGAATTCCGAGTTTCCTTCCAAGTTCAGTATTAGTATTAGTTATGTCTTCGGCGCCGAACTTGGATTTTGAGTGTTTTAAAATCGATTTTTTCCATCCGATTTTAAAATCACATCGATTTTTTCCCGAAAATCAAATCGATTTCCTGAAATCGATTTATTCGAAAAAATCGCCATCTGTTGCATACCTTAGCTTGTGGCTACGATCATAAATCACTTTGAATTTTGAGTGGCCAGAGATCGATCACTTTAACTGGCGAGAAACCCATGAGGTTATTCTGCACTTTTTTATCTGCGATTTTCCCCAAAAATTAATCTCCGAAAGTAAAGTAAGCGATTCACCAGATCTGCGGTTTTAAAATGCGATAAAAATTAATGATAAAAAAGCTTGCACATGGTCGGTCACTCGATTATCACAGTCAGATACACTGCAATTGCGATGAAGTATAGTAAGAAGGTAGCAGCGTAGGAGGGGAAGGTAGCAGGGTAGCAGGAACAGAGCAGGGATTGATGCTATTTTATTTAAAAACTTCACCCCCTTGTTGACGCGGGTACTCACCCAATCACGTTTTTCTTAGATTACACTGTAAAAAATCAGTGGTACTTTTAATTTTGATTACAGAGAGCATAGGGAAATAACGTCTGCTTAAGTTGACCTGTGATAAATCACAGCTTAACAACCACTGCTATTTTCAACTGTGAGCCAGCGAACGGTTGAAAATGACTTTTTTTTTTTTTTTTTTTTTTTTTTTTTTTTGCATCGTAGTTATGCTGTAAAAAATCAATGCATACCTTCGAATTTTACTACACTGCTGCCGTCTTTCAACTTTCAAGTGAAACAATCTTGCAAAAGTTATTTTTAAAAGTTATATATTTAAAAAGTTTCTTTAGAACCTAAAGATACCAATGCGGACTTTTGGGGTGACTCCCGCAAATTCAAAATTTGGCGGGGATATTCATAATGCAGGACAACAGCCAATCAACAGCTATCTCGATGCTCCATTGGCGCCATCTTCTACTGCAGCGCTCTCCGGCGTTCTATTTGTAAACTATTAGAAAGTGGAGCCGTGATTGTTTTGTTGTGATGTGACTCATTGTCGGTATCAATTAAGATAACTCTTATCTTTTTCAATCATTTTTGCATTTTTTTCTAAAGTTCAATCGTATCTCTCTTTTGCCAACCTCTGGCTTCATTTTTTTTCACCAACCGATCTTTATTTCGATTTTCTTCTTGTTCAATCGTGATTCCCGTTTGTACGTGTTTTGAGGTTAGAATGCGGACTGAAAGCGTTCTAACTATTAATTAAGTATGATGTTCTGAAAGTCTAAATAGTTTCCTGCTGAGGAATCAGCAACAAAAACTTTCTTTCTGATTCGGTAGTGGGCAATCTTTCGTTACATGCCTCTCAAGTATGAGTTGATTCCTCTGAACAATTTCATCCAGAATGCGACAATGTGATCTCTGGTGAAGTTTCTCCTCTCTAATGTGTATGTTCTCAACATGAAGTTTCTCTTTACTCTCGAGTAAAATCGCGCAGTAAGTAATTATTGCATCCCAATTTTCTCATTTGTTATACTTTACCTTCTCATGAACAGAAGTAAGATAATAGCCTCAAGGTAGTCTCAATTTTTGAGTCTGCTGAAGATGATGGATGCATCGACAGTGAAACTCACGATGTCTTGACGTTCCTACTTAAGATTTGCCTCACAGCCAGACGTCTAATTTGTGGCTAAAATCCTGATTCATTCCACTTTATGAATTGATACTGAATGATCTTGGGGCAAGATCCATCACTATGTTGTGCTGCTATACGATTTATGTATTTGTGAGTCAATAATCATTTTCATGTAGAAATTAATGCAAGGAATTCATTCACAATGCAAAGCAACATTAATGCGAGTACCATGACATCATATTTGTGAAGATTCATGTATATCAGAAACTACTCACTGTAATGGATGGCGCAGGCACACATAGACTCATTGTGTAAGAGAGAGATCACGTCATGATCATTTCAAGCAATTAGAAGTTCAAAGCATCTTCACTCAGAGCTATTTTCTCCCTATTTTACTCGCACCTCCTAAGTTCAATGAGATAGCATCAATGATGGGCACTGATTTATCAAAGATTTGAATTACAACTCAACACACAATGAGTTGGTCTTATCATGCCACCAGTGTTGAAAATTAAGTGGTCCAAGTGCATACCCTAGCATAAATATTTTGATTTAATGTAGGTTTACTTTTTATTAGATTTCAGTAATCTCTCACACATTGTAAAAATGATTTTCAAGTAATCTGAAAATGTATTAAATCACAGGAAATGAGGGTGGCCAGCTTTATTTCTAGAACGAAATGAGAGATCAACATGTCCAATCCTGGTCCACCGGTTTCTGTGAGAAACTCTTCGCTTCCGCAGAATGTGAACGCATCCAGGTAAGATGTCTTTTCAAATGATTTTTTTTTTTTTTTTTTTTTTTTTTTTTTTTTTTTTTTTTTTTTTTTTTTTTAATTTGCAAGATAATGCAGTACATTTTTACTCCTTTGAAAAACAATCTGCTCTTTTTATGGCGTGTGATAGATAAATTTTTCACAAGAAAGTAACCTTATTTCATTTGATAAGTGAGAAATTTTGTAGAAATACTCGTTTTTTCATTCACTTTTGAGAACAGTGATTGTGACCAGATTTGTGGAATGGGTCTTTATCCTCTGGGAGAAAGTTTGCCCTAATTTGTTGCGTATGCCTGATTGAAGAAAATCTGAAAATTTTGGTTCAAGGGGCCCTAAAAGCCAAAAAATTGAAGGAAATATGAGACCTGAAATTCCAAGACAAAGAGTCTTAGTTTGTAGAAAAATGTGGTTTAAATTTTAGAAAAATATAAAGAAAATTTTTTCCAAGAAGATATGGTCCCTTTTCACAGATCCAGTCACAGTTCTTTGTTTTTCCTTTTTAAGTAAAAGAGAAGGGGTGAGATGAGAGTACGGTAGTTTCCATGAAGTGCTCCCCATGCCAGTTATTATTTTTTAGTATCCTCTCTTCGTGTTGAGTGCTAAGATACTGGAAAAAAGGAACATCAATCTCTAAATGTATCCATAGAGTACATAGAGTCGTAATGTAACTGGGAGAGCTGGCGCCATGTTCTGCTCGACGAATTCCGAGCCCGGTGTGCGCCGAGTTCGGGTCGCTTTTTCGATACATTTTCGATCCAAAATGGCGGTGTGGAGTACATGGTAATCCCTATCTCCTTTGTTGTTGTTGTTGTTGTTGTTGTTGTTGTCATCGGATGGCCGGGTACCCGTGTTCCCGTGTATCGCAAACAATCGATTATGTATCGAAAAAGTGACCCGGCGTCACACAGGAGTCTCGGAATTCGGGACATGGAAAATGCTTAAAAGTGGCGCCAGCTCTCCCAGTTACATTACGACTCTATGTACTCTATGAATGTATCTTATCTCTCTTATACACACCCTTCGCTGATACGACAATTGTTTGCGATCAATAGCAGTTCATGTAGGCTTTTTAAATTTAATTTTCTGTCAATATTCTCTTTGAGGTTGTTCTCTTTTATTAACATCATGACTTTTTTTTTTCTAGGAATCCATGGACTGGCCCATCATACCAGCAAATGGTCACCTCAAATTACTACGAGCCAGAATGTTCAAGCCCCAGTTCAGAAAATGGAAGTCGCATCTATCATGTGATAGATGGACCCGGTCCTCCCATAAACTACGATGCCAATGGATCAAAACCTGCATCCTCAAAAATTCGCAAACAACCTGCACCAGTACAAAATCATCACTTGGTGAGTTGTGCTGCAGATTTTCATAGATTCTCTCAACCATCTCATTGAGATTACCCAAGTACTTATATAGAGTGGGTTATAAAATGAGCACGCAAAAAGCAGGGTCATGGCTTTAACAAAAAAATTAAGAGTCTTGAATAGAGAAGATATGTTGAGCGAATTTTGAATGGCGAATGAATTCTTGGCAGCTCAAGTTAAATCTCTGGAAGGGACTGCGTCCATTACAAAATAATTCACTCACTTTTAAACACAAATTTTTCTCAAAGTAAGTTGTTATTATTTTCATAATCTATTTTGCTATCTGCTCTACAGGTTCCACACCCGCAAGGTGTAACAACAATGAAGAAGTTACCTCCTCTGGAACAACTCCCTCGCATGCCGCACCTCCAAGCTAGTCATGATTCTGTCCGCGGCCCTCCGCAGTTCTACACACGGGACTCATTTCCCCGACACTTTCGACCACCGAGCCAAGGAGATTATCTGGAAGAAATACGACCACAGCCGCCATTTTATAATGTGGGGAGTGGTCGAACCTCACGGGCCACATTGGACGTACCACTGTCATCAACCACTTCCGATGATGATGGAGGAGGAATTGATGCTTGCGGCGGACATTGTGTTGCATTCGAGAACTTTTGCCACTATTGTCTCCAGGTAAATCTACTTATAATATCCGATGGGTTAAAATCATCACAAAATCAAGATTATCTAAAGTACCATTTTGCTGCTCTGAACTTTTTTATACATAGGTTTTTTTTAGAACAAAATGTTTAAAATTTTCATTTCATTTTCTTAAGGTCCGTATCCTGTCCATCAAAGTAGAGAAAATGTGTCAAGGATGTGATTTTTGTTTGTATTTTTGAAATCTTCAACTATCGATGATTCCAAAAGAATTTTATTGATGAAAATATTACTCATACTGTAATAGTTTTGCTTGGTAAAAAGTGTGATGCTGTCGTCTTTGCTTTTATGGCAGAAATGTCTTCTTGGATAAGTTTTAAATATCATTTCTGCTATTCTCAAGATTCACTTACTGCTCATATTGTTTTTCAAAGTCTTAGTTAATATTGTTTTTGAGAAACTTACTATTTAATAATGGCAATGTTCATGCACAGTTTCATAGAATTGCTCCTTTAAGAATTCAGTAGAAGTCTCTTTGACTGCCAACTTAATGTATTTAGTTTCTTAGATTCTCATACCTTGTAGTTCCTTCTTGTGGAAAGTGTGAAAATGAACTAAGACTTAATGTTGAAATTAATAGTTTCTTAATATGCCATCAGAGAGCAGCTGTATCCATTTTTCCATATTACCTTGCTTACTTATTGTGCGTATAGCTTTTAAGAACAAATAAGTACTAGATAATTTCAGAGTAATTTTTGACCTAAGCATTCATTCCTCAACTTATGCAAATCTCTTTTTTCAGGTTATTTTCATAGCAGGAATTTTAACGGGAATCTCATTGATGATTGCTGGTTCAATTCTCATTGGTCAGCGAGGCAATGATGATAATCATTCTGATTACATTTACATTGGATGTCTCATGATGCTTGTTTGCACACTCTTGCTCTCGGTCCAATGCTGCGTCCGACGTAACGTGAAGCGGCGCAAGCGTGCTTTGCGCCGACAAGCAACTCGACGGAGACCATCGTCAGCACACACTTACAACGACCGCATTCCCCTGAATGATATTTCTCCACCATCATCAACAATTAGAGAAATATCTCTCCCATCGTCAACGACGAGGGACATTTACCCAGTCAATGGTCAGCTGAGTGCACTGAATACTCAAAACATTAGTGTCCATGACAAACTAAATTCAACAATGGATTCCTCTGCAAGGTAGGTTTGAGAATTTTTCACTCAATATTTTCAGATCTCTTCCCTCTCCATGGCAATCATTTCTGCCATCAGAGTTGGATTTATTTATTGATTACTTATAGTTCGGGGTATCATTTTGAATATGATAGATTCGGTCTTCACAAGATGAGGAATGAACAATGTGTCCAAAGATGAAGAAATTACAAAATACATTTTTGTAAAAAGTCTGTTTTACACAAGAGGTATGGATGAATAAACCACTTTAAGAAGGTAAAAAAAACTGTTAAAAAATTATCATGAGCGTCAGGGGTGTAGAAATTGTGCTCAATTGGCCAATTGCAGAGTTCATTTGAAGGCACCTTTAAAAAGAGAGAAAATGTGAAGGCATTTGTAAGTAAAACGTGTCATTCATGAGATAAAAACTACCTAGTGAGCACATTCATATTGGGGGGAAAACTGTAACATGCTCTTTTCTACAAAGAAGATAGTGAAATGCGCTCTTTTATGCACCAAAAAAAAGTAGTCAAGCACACAATTCTTTTTTTTGTAATCAACTACTGCCATAGAAAAATACAATTTTTTAGAAAAATTCGCTCGGTCTTCTGCAATCTCTTTTACAAATATCAATGAAATGAATCAAATAGAAAGTAATCACTACAGAAATATCTCACGCCTAATATTGACTTTAATTTTTCAGCCAAAGTGGAATACCTTGGTGGCGCAGACAAGAGTTTGAAGATCTTATGCATCAACACAATTTTGTATGAAGATTACCTTGACAACTGTCCAAAACTGGTTGCTAGAAGATACCACTTGTACAGATAAGTTAGCTTTACTTCTGATCACTAATCACTAGGAATATACATCTAAATGGAAAGACCTTCATAATTGTCATTTCTTTAACAGTACGAGCATCAATGAGAGGTCAATGTCCTCATAAGCAGCATTTCCTGCGTAATTTATAGTAGATAAGTGATCAGACGTAGGCTTTTACAGACAAACCTCCTGCTTATATTTGTTATTTTATTTTTTATTTCCAAAGAAAAAATTTAGAGGAGATGGCTTGAGCTGCTCCAGTTCTCTACCAATTTTCAGTCAAAATGTTTAAGTTAGACTCAAGCTTCATCAAATACATACTAAACTCCTAGACAAATCCTATTTGTTTTAGTATGACGCACAGTCCGCATCCTTTAAAGCTTCCTTGAAACTTGTATGATGATTTCTGTAACTACATTATGAAATTATGCATTTTGACACTATATGTTCCTTTTGTTTGTACATACATGCATTAAATATCTTGAGTACTGTAAGTAAGAAGCCTCTTAATCGGTTCTTTTCTACTTTAAAATGAGCGAGTGATTAAATTTTATTGTAAATACGTACGTGTAAATTGAGAAAGATTAGAAGTTGCTTGTTTTTCAGCTAGCAAGCATTTTCCCCTCTTATTTTCTGTTTCTCCTTTTCATAATTTTACTGACCTATTTGTAACTGATGGGAATTCAATCAGATTTGACCTAACTTTAAACATCTGATCTATTTTAAATGAGGTGCTCTCAAAAACCAAGGATGGATAGTTCGAAAGCACAGAATTCGATTCTCTATTTTCCCTACTCATAATATGGGTAGACGTTCAAAACAGTCTACATTTTTTTCATTCATATATGAAATGAAGACAAGTCACAGCATAAGTGGAGACAGATTAACACGAAATGCAAGTTTCTTTCATCTAGATCGCTATGAACAGCTGATAACTTTCGGACCAATCAATTTGTAAAAGACATTGAAACAATAATATATAGCTATAATTAAAAATAAAACAGAAAGATGAAGCTAGCGAGGTATGCATGATGGAAATGGACACTGTGTGTTGGGAAGCTTTTGGGAAACTGCATCGCTTTATTTATCAATCATTTTACTTTTAATTTTTCAATTTTTTGTAAAACCTTGGCACTGCTTTACAGTTGTTGCCTCAAACACTGAAAAATCGATGGCTGATGAAAAACACCGATTATTTGCCAATTGACGATTTCATAGGATGAAGAAAAAACTTCGCCATTTTTGTGATTTTGAGGTTAAGTTAGTGATTTCCTTTATACATTAGAGTGTCATTACAGCGTTCTCATCTGGGATGGGAAGAAACTAAAAACATTAGCTTGCTTATCATTACTGTAGAATGTGGCAAAGACTGCAACTTATTTTTGCCTGAATTGTCAGCTGAGCGATATTGCTCCTTAGCCCTAGAAATCTAAATCAATGTATTGTAATTGATTTTACAACATAATTAACTGTGATAAAAGTAATTTCGGAAAGGAAGAACTGACTAGTATAATGTTCAGAAATTATCAAGACCCACTTAATTGAATTTCTCCAGTATTTGGAATAGAAAATACTGAAGAGAGAGAATGATTAAATTATAAATGCTAATTCAGTCCCTGTGTCAAAAATTTTTCTGGATCTTTCTGCTCTTCCTCTCAAAATTTTGTGAATTCACGGTTTTGCAGTAGCGGAAGAATCATCTGAAGAACTAAAAACTTCTTTTATCGAGCTTTAAGAGTATTTACTGAAGTAGTCAATTATAATTTAAGGAACCCACTTACAAATTGGAAACTGTCACCCTCTCCTTTTTTTTTCTTTATGATGTAATATCTATCTCTACTCATGGAATGGTTTCATAGCAGTTCTACCCGCAGAGAAAAGGAGAGAGTCTTAGTTGCCAAAATTTTTCATTTGAATTGGAATGTAACCACCCTTGTTACAGGTTGTTTCAAGTCAACGCCTCCTAATTCTGCATTTTCACTGCAGTGACATTTTTTGCTCAAGATTTTTTCTTTTAAAGTAATGAAATTTAATTAATTTATTTAAATCATATTTTTTTACTACTCTCTATGGCTCCTGAAGATTCATTTAATTTTTGTCAGTTCTATTGCAAGCAACCTTTGCTGATGGACTTTAATCAACTCGGAGAATTTAAGAAATATTATTCGGTTATTCTATTGGTAGTATCATACCAAAGTGCTCAATGTTTAGGCTCTCAATTATCTATGTATTTCACGTTTTTACTAAAATTTATTCTGTCTTATTTTTATATTTTTTGTATACTTTTCACTATTTTCAACACCTAATTGTAAGTATGTATTTTAGAATTGTTCAATTTTTCATGAACAAGTGTTGGCATCCACATATTTCACTTCAATATAGCTCATTATAAAATACCTTACCAGCAATGGTAATTCAGTTGTAAATATGCCAATAAGCATGTGCCAATAAATTAGGTAGTTGGTTTCTAATTCTATCCAATCCCCCTTCACTCATCAGATAGTGGGGCCATGTGTATCACTTCCATTTTACAAACACAGTTCTTAAGAAATGTTTTTTCTGAATGCGTCACAAAAATTGTGATAAATTTTACGTCTCGTAATTAGGAAAAATGTTTGTTTTCGAAAGTTTGGTTCAAACCTTAAAAGAACGGATCTAAGTCTGAAAAAATGAATCCAGAAATATTATCAAAGGAAAAAGATGTGTGTATTATCTTTATGAAGTAACTAATCAAGACTAGGAACGGAGTCCATATTATATTGATAAAAAAAATACTCTGAGGAAGAATGTTGTTCCACCTCAGAGCCATTTTCAAACACTTCTAAGACCTCAGTTCTGTGATCAACTTGATTTTAACTGCCAGACCCCTTTCCATCGAACTGATTTTTTAAAATAATTTTCCCTAGCTGACGAAAGTTCTTTTTTAGAAACCATTTACACTAAATTTGCCTCCTTTTTCAGTGCCTTTTAATAAAGTTGAGAAAAGTTATTTGTTTCAATTCGTGCCCCTTTAATTTTGATGTATTGTAAATTATTATTTTATTTTTTTTGTAACTTAATTTGATAGCATACTTATTTTTGTACAGATCCATTAGTCAAGATCGCAGTATGAAAAATCCTTATTTTTATTCTCTTTTGTAAAAATAAACCATTTACTTTTATTTACTTAGGTAAATTTTTTTAAAATATTTAATAAACTTGACTCTCTTTACTTTAAAAATAGCTGCTTTTTCTTTTCTACTCTTCTTCCTTGTAATTGTCCCTTCTATTATATACACGTATTTATGCTAAAAGGAACTCTGTGTGCCAATATTGTTCCTTTTAGTGTGAATGCATCCAAATAGGTTTTCCATGCTTTTTCAAACTGTTTTTTTCCAATTTTTCAAATCAATTCCTAGTGGTTGTTCTGATTTTCAAAGGGGTTTTTTTCTTCTTCTTTTCTATTTAACCCAAGCTTCAAGGCTTTAATATAACAAATCACACCCATGAACAAAAAAAAAAGCAAAGCCTTCAAGATGCTGCCAGGCTGATCATTGGCCATCAATTGTGAGAAGCTTGGAGGACAAGGCGCCTAAGTGCAGATTTTGAAAAAATTAAGATATTAATCATTTCAAGTAAAACTAGTCTTAATGCATCTTTTGTAAAAAATTTGCTCCCAATTTCCGCCTTAGCAAGGCGATGGAAGGGTAATATTGAAGTAGCGTCCCCGCGTTGTTTTTCGGTTTTCCTGTGCTGCTTCTGTAGTTTCGACCATTAAGGCCGTAGTTTAAGGGCGCTAAAGCCAAGGTTGTATTTCGAAAATGGATAAGTTTTGCAGAATAATTGAAATTAAGAAGCAGGAGTAATTTTACTAAATAATAAAGGGTAATCAAATCAGAAATATAATGCAAAACGATTTGGAAAATCTCGTCTTGAAAATACAGAAGATTCGAAAACCTCTTCAATTGAGCGTGATACCTCACGCGTTCCGGAGAGTTCAAATAGTTGTATCCCTGCGCCTTAGCAAGGCGATAGAAGATTAATATTGATACAGCTCCCCGTTTGGTTTTTCGGCTTTCCTACGCCGTTATTGCAGTTTCGACCATTAAGGCCGTAGTTTAAGGGCGCTAAAGCCAGGGTTGTATTTCGAAAATGGATAATTTTTGCAGGATAATTAAAATTCAGAAGCAGGAGTAATTTTACTAAATAATAAAAGAAACTCAAATCTACGATATAATGCAAAAAAATTTGGAAAATCTCGTCATGAAAACACAGAAGATTCGAAAACGCCTTCAATTGAGCGTGATACCTCACGCGTTGCGGAGAGTTCAACTAATTGTATCCCTGCGCCTTAGTAAGGCGATAGAAGTTTATTTAAGCAGCTCCCCGTTTGGTTTTTCGGCTTTCCTGTGCCGTTACCGCAGTTTCGACCGATAAGGCCGGAGTTTAAGGGCGCTAAAGCCAGGACTGTTTTTCGCATAAAGATAATTTATGCAGAATAATTAAAAATTAAGAAGCAGGAAACTCGTAGACGAAATTCATAAAATACCTACTGCCTTGAATTTTACAGTCAAATATTTTCAAATTATTTACGTAGAAATTTTCTATAATCTTCACATTTTTATTTTTTAACAGATAAAAAAAGTAAGGGAAGATCAATAGTTGTTTTGCAGCACTTTGAAAAAAAATGTAAAACCTTTTCTTTGTTAAAAAAGCATGACTGGTGAATAATGGCAATTCCGCACAAAACAGTTCGGAGTGCTCTTGCTAGTTTTACATAACTCTCTTGATTTTTAGATTGCATGAATCGTCTAGGGAAAAAAATAATGGATAGGTCTCCGACACCTAACATTCGTTTTGCCCCCCTCAAGAGTCGAGAAGAAGCTACGAAGTAAAATTGCCTTCAATTGACATGATAGGCAAAAGAGGGTACGCAGGAGTTGTAATAGTTGTATCCGCTCCTCCACTCAAACAACCGTATCGGAGAGAAAAGATTGCTGCCGTAGATGCCAGCAATGACTTATGCCTAACCTGTATTCACGTATGTGCACAGAAAGTTATCGATGTCAAAAGAATATTCTTCTCACGATGTGGAAAATATTAGAGCGCTAGTGGCATTTTGATGGCTCGACTTCGAAAACCATTTTCAAAGTATTCGGTCGGCGACTTGCAAACTTCTCCGCATAGGTACTTTGCTTTTTAGTAAAAATTAATGGCTATCAGTTTAGCTCGTTCCTCTTCTAAAGGAAAATATTGTCCGATAAGCTGCATTCAGCATGAAATAATTTGGAATACATTTTGCAATGAAGAACTACAAATTGTGGCTCAGTTTAGAAACAACATATGTACCGTTAGTTTCTCCATGCACATAGGTGTTTTTACGAATGAGCCAAATATTGTAGATCCTATAATTTCAAAATGTAGTTCAATTGAACATTGACCGCACTGACTCATTAAACAACCGCTGGCAGTAAAACAATATTAATAGTGCATGAGATAATCCACGGGGGGGGGGGGGGGGGGTTGGTGGTACGCTCTCCACCACCTCAGTTGGCGCCCTTTAGCCAAAGCAAAATAAGTCGTAACTAAATCCCAATTTTCTTTTCTTTTTTTCCGACAAAACGCTCTATTACAAGCAAACCAACGATTATTCATCCTTTACGTAAATTTTGGAGGGACCGCGCGCGGTCACTGGGCAATCGTTTATATAATCATTTGATCCTATTAGTTTTTATTTTTTTAAATTAAATATTGAAATAATTTTATTTGAAATTTTAAATTAATTTCTATATTTTCATATATTAATATTTTTTTAATAAAACTAAAGATTATCGCGGAAAAATGCAGCATGATCATGATCAGGTTTTCTGGTATTATAACAGTTTAACTGGACGCTTCCTGCAAAATCTGGGTAGAAGTTACAGCCGATTCGCTTTGGACGAAAGTCTGCTTAAACTAGCTGCAAGTCCATTCCTTAGGTTCTGAGTAGAGCACCCATTTAGGGAGAGTACGGACAGGTCGAAATATAGAGCTCTTAGGGCTCAAAAAGGCAGCCAACCTTCTAACACGAAAAAAGTCACTGCCGATTTTCAAATTCAAATATCAAACCAAAATGGGTAAGAATGCTCGTTCATGCATGAGCGTTTTTCCACAAACATGAGTAAATTAACACAGAAACCAATACATGCTTTAAAAAAGATGGGTTGTAAAAATTTTAATAATAAATCGCCCTGGATTTTTTTTTTTTTTTTTTTTTTTTTTTTTTTTTTTTTTTTTACCAATTTTAAAAAAGCCCATGAGGCTAATCTCACGTTTATTATTTGAATTCATAGTTTGGCTGCCCTTTCGGGCCCTAAAAGCTCTATGAACAAACCTCAAAATTACCGACAAGTCCGTAAACTCTACCTATACAGATACTTAAGGTCTGATTGTGAGAACAGACGACAGAATTTCATTTCCTTCTATTGCAATTCATCCCTAAAGCAAACTCGAGCATGGCTAATGACCATGGACCACGGCGCACAGTGGGTCGAGTCAATAGGAGAGGTCGGACAAAATTTGGAAACATACCTAGACGCTTATAACTCCGTTTATACAAAACTTCGAAGTTTTAAAAGTGGTTACGTTTGTCTCCTTATCAAATTTTCTATTAAAAGCACACCTCAAAATTCAAAATGTGACGAAACAAACATCAAAATTTGCAGTATCAGTAAAAAATTTCATGGTCGACCTCTCTAACCGACTCGATCCACCGTGCGGCGTGACCCAAAAGAGTCGAGCCTATACTAGAAATCAAAAAGAGATGCGCCTTTCCCGCTGAGTTTCATCGGGATAAACACACGAAAAATTAGCGGGATCGAGGCCGCAGCGGGTGGGGGGGGGGGGCAG
>NW_017547175.1:1188604-1249991 GCF_001854935.1 Bemisia tabaci | reverse complement strand
ACGGGGGCGGTAGGGGGTGGGGTCGTGGGGATGGGTCCCAGCTCAGCATCAATGCTAATGCTAATGGGCGTTGATTGTGCCATCAGAGAGGGGCTGAGTCCTGTAATTGGACAATTTAGCTTCTCTCGCGTCCCGTTCCCCTCCGTCCCTTTACAAAATCCTCAAAAGCGAGCAATCAGCTCGATTACCATATTTATGTCTGTTTATTTGTTCTCGCTTCGCGATCCGTTTTTGCGTTGTCCGCGCGTCACTTGGCGTTGCGTTGCTCACAGCGGTGTGTCGTCCCTGTCGTGACTGTTACACCGCGCCCTGATCAGAACAGGAGCGGATCCTGCAATTTGGCAACACCGGATTTCCTCCATTTAAAGTTGTGTTAAATAATCGATTCGTGTCCACTGAAAAAAAGAATCCTAAATTTGCGCCAAGAAATATGTTTTCTTGAGTCAAGAATGTTGTCGCTTAATTCAAGCTACTTTTTAGCTTAACCCGAACATCTTTCCTCTTCTCTCGAGAAACATTCAGCTTGATTTCAGATAAAAAAAAAACTCTTGGCGGCAAATTTGAAAATCATCAGGCTTGAGTCAAGCAATTTTTTTCCATCATCGGAGCACCTGGCCCCTACAAGAATCGATACATTTCCATACGTTTAAATGGAGAAAAAACAATGTTGTGACTTTGCCGGATCCGCTAATGGATCAGAGTGAGAGCAGAGGAAATTGAGGTGTGAATACTCACTACCGTGCTAAGGAAAAACGCCGTATGAGCCTTTGTCAGTTGCAACATTTCTTTTGATTAAACACGAATTTTCACAAATTTTCCTCGTAATTCAATCTAAATTATCTGGAAATTTTAAGAGAAAACATTCACAACATCTTCAGAAATCAAAAGTTCATTACAGGAAAGCTGCTCTCGAATGTTCATACGGCCGTTTTTCCATTAGCGCGCCAAAATAGGCGTCAGAGCCAAAATCTGTTAATACAGCTGTGAGTGCGCCCCATCACCTGTGACTCCTGAAACTGGTGGTGGAAAAATTAAACTAACAACTTGCATTTTCAAGAGGATGTAAATTTTAAATAGGTAACATTTATATACTGTTGATATTTTGGATTGTGATTCCGTGCTGGAGTCTACGTAGCGCCCAAAAACTCCGAGTGATATAAATGCGGAGCGGAATCTATTATATATCTATTATTATCTACATTATTATCTATCTTATTATCTATTATTATTATCTATATTATATTCTATAATCTATTATATTTCTATCTGGTCTATTCTCCTCACGGGGTGACTTGCATAATTACGAAGCGGAATCTACTTTTTTTGCGGAGTGTCATGCGCTCTGAAGGTGCTGATTTCACTTCGCATTCATTATAATCGGGGTTTTTGGGCGCTGTAAGAAACCTATGGTTACTCTTCGATTTTTAAGAGTGTAAGATGGGGAAGGAAGGAACCCTTTTCAACGCATTTTTAAGAGGCGATGAGATTGAAGTTCTCATGTAATTTGTAAAATATTTTGAAAGAAACTCTTTTCGTAGTGCAATTAAAAAGTTATCATGGTTTGTTGAATTTTTCCTTTAAAAAAAAAAGAAAGAAAAAAGTTTATTTTTAGGTATTCTGAAGATTGCTGAAGAAAAACTATGGATCTTGGTCTAGTTTTTATTTATCACTGGAAAAAACACATTGGATCTTAAGTCCAGACTCTTAAAAACATCGACAAGAAAAAATATTCTTGATTCAATCAGATTTAAGCTTAAATCAAGAACCAATCCTCTTAATTTGAGCGGATTTCCTTTTGATTTAAGCTTAAATCTGATTGAATCAAGAGTCATTTTTCTTGTCAATGTTTTCAAGAGTCTAAACTCCAGATCCAATGTGTTTTTTTTTCCAGTGATAGTTTTCCTTTAACAAAACTTTACGAATAAAGCGCACTTTACATGCATTTTACCTCTCGTGGGTATTGCAGAGCCCTGGAGAACACTCTTATATAACCTTTGCGCAGATTGGCTACGTTTCTTAAGAACAACGATTTTCCTGCTTCTAAGCTCATTTCCGTAACGTACCCGAGTCGTGTGAATTAATTTCAAATGCAGTTTACTTCGACTAGTACATGTTGAGGGCTATGACTCAGTCCCAAAGTTAAGTATGTATCCTTTTGTCTTTGAGCCCCTGGACAAGTGTCACGCTGAGAGGTTTCATGTGGATGACATTCAACCCAGCGCCCGGCCGTGTAAACGAACAAGTGTTGCACGCATTGTTCCAGCTCAGGGTGGTGCCAATTTCGTTAGCGTCCGCTGTGCTAGGCTTTCCGCCCCTCTTCATACCTCAGTTATAACCTTGCTCCCCATTTCAATTTCGCGCGGTGACCGGTGTTTGGCCAATTACGGGAACCCCTCTAGCAATGTTCTCAAGATTTCGTTTATGCGTAGATTTGTATGTTTTGACTCTAGATGTGTTGCCAGTTTCGATACTAATTTGGTACGTTTTTGGCAGCACATTACTGTTATGGTGGTGACTAAGATGACGACTCAATGGTACATATCGACTGGAATGAGATATTGACAGGGGAGATCGTGTAAATTAGCCAGACATTTCTAACATTATAAGTTCTTTTTAAATGGCCCAAAGTCTTTGAAAGGAGAAAAAAAGATGAAAACAATCTGCATAATCAAAAAAATCAAGTTGCATGCTTATTTTTGTGTTTTAATTTTATAATATTTTACTTTTGCTTTTGTTATACATGGCCAGATGTGACACAATTTACCAGGGCCGAATTCACCTACTTGCCGCCCATGGGCCGCTAGTATTTTGCCGCCCCCTTCTCATTCGTTTTGAAACATCAATGAAAACCATCAAATGAACGTGCCAGCGGGGGAGGGGTGCATAAGACGCGTTTATACTGGTGTTGAACACACTTTTGGGAAAGCCCTGTCAACACTACTAGCAAAAGTTCACGGAACTTTGCGCGAAAGTTAAGTTTCGTAAACCTATCTCTGTGTGGACAAGGCTTTCCATTCATAAAAAATGAACAAAAAAATTATGAAAGAACAAACATAAATGTGGATTAATGATTTTAACTTCCAACGCCGCGCCTCGCAGACCGCACTGTGTTTGACGCAATGCGTGAAGTATTCACGCAGTCTTGTAGGCGCTGTGAGTCTCACGCTGATCGCGTTGTGTTTGCCGCAATGCGTGAGGTATTCATGCATTCTTGTAGGCGCTATCCGTTTCACGCTGTCCGCAATGACCGCGCTGTGTTTGATGCAATGCGTGAAGTATTCGTGCAGTCTTGTAGGCGCTAATATGTGTTACATGCCGATCGCCGCGCTGAGGGCTTCTCCTTTTCATCTCAAGTCCTCGTCATCATTTCTCTCTAGGTAAGTCGCGCCGTTCCAGGCCAAATTGCGTGTTTGGTTTCTCTCTTAACTCGACTAAATAAAGGTGCTGTCTCTTGTATCACTGAAAGACGACAAAAGTAGACATTTCTATACTCTCAGAAAATAAGAAATTTTGTCGCCTTTTCTCGTTTGTATTTTTTTTTTCTAAACCCGAATTGTTTTTATACCTACATTTAATCTAATTTTTAGCCACTCCTCGAGCCATGAAATTCCTCATCGTCCACTTTATATGCAAAAAATATGTTTACTTACTGTACAGTTTTTTTTTCTTTTTTCTTTTTTTTCTTACTGCTGTCTATGCTTTTTTTCTCAATCATCATTTTGAAAGTGTTCAATGATTTGAGAACAGTGCTGGAAAAATACACAATAGATTGGCAAATGCATATGTTGTCAGATCAACGTAATGGCATTGAGAGCTAGTGTGCCAAGTAGAGACTTCTTTAGTAAGCTATGCATGGTGTTTGTAGTGGAAGATATTGAATATTGCACTAAAAATACACGTTTAATATAAATCACGTCAGAATTTAAGAAAAGAGTGGAGGAGGGTCAAGGGGTGTCTAGTCTGGTTCTGTCGATGTGGGAGGGAGATAAATGTTCTTACATCATGTATTGACGGTCCGCTGTCGCGATTATGGATTTGTTAAGCTTTAGACGGACTGAAATATCTGAAAAGTCCTAATCGTGACGGTAGAATTATATGTGGGAGAGCAGGAAAAATAGACGAAAGAGTTTTTGAGTGACATATGATTCGCGTGTATTTAAGAAATGGAATCGTTACATAGGACTGACTATCGGGAGCACTGAGGTTGGCTGTGTTTGGTGGAGAAAACCGAAGTGAAGTTCTCTAAGTCGAGAAATTGGAGCCCAGCCTCGAAAAAGTTTTATCAATCAATCCAACTTGTGCCGCTGTGTAATAAAAAAGTATAATAAAGAAAGATGCGGGCGACTGATCATCACAGCAACGAGTAAGTGAAGCTTGCTCGATGCTTGGTTTTGAAAATTCATAGAGAGAGACCGAAAATATGGGAGAAATGGAGATAGAGAACTCTATGAATAAATGCGTTGCGGTGTACGCGATATCCCCCTCGCCGATGAGAAATCGCTTCTGCGATTTCAGCATGGAAGGTGAACGTGAGTAAAAATGAAAATTACAAAAAAATAAAATAAAGAAAGGTAAGACAATGGCGAGACCTAGTGATCAGTCAGGTAGGATTGAAAGATTCAACTGTACAGAAAAAGATTGATAAACAATATGAAAGTGGTCCGTAGATGTATCCAGGAGTATGTCGATTCCATTGCAAAGGGTGCGTAAGTATTCAGAGTACAAGAGGGTTACATTGAATAGAGTACAACTGTCTGAAACATAAAATCATACACAATCGGTAGTAAGATATCGAGATAAGAGTTTAACTCTTTATCTTAATTACCTTCATTATATTCATTTTCTGTCTCTTGTAATAACAACTTTTTGATAAAACTTCAAAAAACTCGAACGCTCCTTTTTATCGGCGATTGATCTGGTATTCTGGCCAGGAGCCTCGGCCTGGTTGGAGCTCACTCTCATTTGGACGTATTTCTATCAAACGGAACTATGTGCATTATGACGTGAGCTCTGTTATGCATATATTCTTATGGGTCGCAGGGCTCACGTCATAATGCACATAGTTCCGTTTGACAGAAATACGTCCATTTCTGGCTCGGACCTTGCTCCTACTGCTCTCTCTCGACCTGACTTGGGATCTTGGATTATAGTGTGGTTTGCTCACTTGGGATTTTGGAATTGGACAACACCCAGTCTACCAATGCGGTGAAACATCAAATAAGCTTTCGTATTTTTGAATTTTATTTCATATTGAGACAGAATATTCCAAATATTACCTTTTGGAAACTATCAATTTTCCCTCTGAAAATTTAATGAATTTTTACATCCACTTCTTGGAAATCCTTAATTTTCTATGAATAAATTGTAAAATGCCATTCTTTTCTTGCCTTTCGTTTTTATTCACTTGTTAGATTTAAATTCCTCAGATCAAAACACATGAATGCTAACTTTTAAATTTTCAGTTTTCTAAGTACGCTCTCCCACTGTTTTTCAGCAGGTGTAATTATCTAAATACTTGGATCTTCACTTTAAGGGTGAAGTTCAGAGTATTCAGTCAATTATATCTTACTAACCGCTCCTCCAGTGTTAAGATTTGATTCCGTGTAAGTGTAAGTCGTAAATTTATAAAATTACGTCTTATACGGAATCGGGTCTATCCCTGAAGGAAGGGTGACCACCCCTTTTCTTCTTTACAACTTAGCCTAAGTTGCAAACTTTCATTTTGCTTTAATTTCGTATTTTCAACCTTCGTGGTATTTTATTTCACTTCGTGGACTTAATTTTTGAACTTTCATGAACTTTTATTCATTCAACCTTCGTGGTATTTCGTATTTTTAACCTTCGTGGTATTTCACTTCGTGAACTTAATTTTTGAACTTTCGTGAACTTTTATTCATTCAACCTTCGTGGTGTTTGAATTCTTTGCTGATTATTCGTGATATTTTTGTCTTCAAACTCTTGTGCAAATTTTCTGATTTACACCTTCGTGGCATTTAATTTTTTTTACGGATCTTAAACCTTCATGGTATTTTAAATTTTATTCGGACTTGTAATTTTGATGAAACTCAAATTCTTAATTTTTTGTCTATGTGACATCATTGATTTTTAATAAGTGCGATATAATCAAGTTCAGCCCGTGTGGCATCATTATTCTTAGTGCGGAAATTTAAAAAATGGCGGAACAGAATTTTACAAAAATTCCGGTGTTTGATGGCACAAATTATATTAATTGGCGTTTTCGTTTATTCGCGTATTTGGATGCCAAAGACTGTGTTGAACCGACGAAAAATGAAACGAAACCACCTGAAATGGAAGATGCTACCTGGTCTCTAAAATGTGTGAAAGCAAAAAATTTCCTGATTAACTTCGTGTGTGATTCGCAGTTAGAATTAATTAAAGACGAACAATCAGCATTTGCTATGATACAAAAGTTAAATTCTTTATATGATGTTCAGGACACTCAGAAAAAATTGTTAATTCAAAGACAATTACTCAATTTCAAATTAGCTGAAAATGAAGATCCGAATCAATTTTTTGCCAGTAACGAAAACGCTATTAGAATAATTACCGTGGCTTTGTAATGTAAGCGGAATATGTTGTTGTCGATGCATACTTGGTCTATTTTCAATAGCCCTTTCACGGAGCCGAACACGTCGAACATGGTGGTTGAGATTTAAAATTAATCACTTGACAAGAGATAAATGGTAAATGTGTATAAGAATGGTTAAAATGGATTGAAAACAGTGAGAAAAACACACATTCGAGTACTTGATCCCGAAGCAATCTGTTCAACAAGCCCGATCCAGCTGATTTCACGTCAACACTGCTAAATTCCACACATTGCCATCTCACTCATCGTTTTGAAAAAATTGATAAATTAATTGGTGACCTACAATCGTCCGGTGAACAGTTAACTGAGGAAGCAAAATTAAATTTCTTTTTACTGGCTCTTCCAGTCAGCATGAATATTTTACTCGAGACTGTTGACGCAGTTCCTTCTCATAACAAAAATGTTACTTATTTCAAATTAAAAATAAAATCAATGTGCGAATTACGAAACGGTGCAACTTCCATGACAGAAAATTTTGGGTTCAAATCTCGAAATGGTCAGAATCAAAGAGGCGCTAATCAAGGAACAGGTTTCTATCAGCGAGGAGGCGCTAATCGAGGAAATAGGGGAATTCAGCGAGGAGGCGCTAACCGAGGATATCGTGGACGGAGATGCTATTCCTGCAATGGATACGGGCATTTTTCTCATATCTGTCCCAACAATCAACGTAAACCAGCTGCCCAAGAAATGCATCTGCAAGAGGAATCTACTGATCCGAATGATTTGTCTTGCAATGTATTGAACAAAAATCCTGTAAGTTACGTTCCTTCTTTATGGGTAGTTGATAGTGGTTGCACGGACCATGCTACCAACGATCCAAATTTATTTACCACAAGTGTTCCTTTAAAAACCAAAACTGAAATGGTTGTAGCTGACGGTTACATTTTAGAGATGAAAAGAGTGGGCAATATAGATTTGAATTGTGAGGTAAATGGCAGAACATTTAAAATTGAATTGAAAAATTTTTCTATGTGCCTGAGCTAAAGAAAAACTTACTTAGTGTATCAAAATTATTAGATGATCAGTATGAATTTATTTTTCAAAATCAAAGTGCAATGCTGCAAAATAATCATGGCGAAATCGTAGGTATTGCAAAAAGGAATAAAAATCTATTTGTTTTAAATGCTAAATCCTTTTTTGATGAAAATGTCTATATGCATGCCCTTGAAAAATTAGAAACGCTAAATTCATTAGAAAAGTGGCATAGAAAACTAGGACATATAAATTTCCGTGATTTACATGTGCTAAGTTCCAAAAATTTGCTTTTAAATTTACCATCTAATATTCCTTTGTTAAATTGCAAATGTGAAATATGTCTAGAAGGAAAAATGGCTAACCCTCAAAATGACAGACGTAGAGCAAATAGAGTATTACAAATAGTTCACACTGATGTAAATGGGCCCATTAATCCTGTGGGATACGCTGGACAGCGGTATTTTGTAACTTTTATAGATGACTTCAGTAAAATTGCGATAGTGTACTGTATAAAAAGTAAAACGGAAGTCTTTGAAAAATTTCAAGAATTTACAAATCTCATGGAAAATCAATCAAGCATGAAAATTGCGGAACTGAGATGTGATAATGGCACAGAATATATAAATAATGTTTTTATGAATTATTTAAAACAAAAAGGTATATTTTTGAATCCATGTCCACCGTATACCCATCGATTAAATGGAACAGCCGAAAGATTCAATCGTACTTTGATGAATAGAACTAGGTGTCTTCTTAAAGATGCAAATTTGGAAGCAAAGTACTGGCCAGAGTGTGTGGGAACGGCACAATACTTATTGAATAGGTCTTTAGCTAACACCATAGATTTAAAAACACCATATGAAATTTTTACAAGTCACCGACCTGATGTTTCTAATCTTAAATTATATGGAAGTATAGCTTTTATAAAAACGCCTAATGAACAGTTAAAGTCAAAACTTCGTCAAGATCTAGAAACGGAATTTTGGTTGGCTACACTCCTACTGCATATCGAATTTTAGTAGACGGAAAAATTTACATCACTAGGAATGTAACATTTGTAGAATCCACAGACGAATATATTAATGCAACCAAGGAAGATAAAGAAAATGATGAAAGAAACTTGAAACAATATGTAAATGTTGAACTTGAACTTGAAAATGAACCCAATTTTGAACAGCAAAATTATAGTCCGTTAAGTAACTCCTGAGTCATAGAGAAAATGTAGAGGAAAATCCAGAAAATCAAAGAACACCCGAAAATTCAGATAGTTCTAGTTCTTCTTCTGCTGGAACACCTCCAACAATTGTTAGACCTCCACCTAATATCAGACCCAAAAGTGTATTGAAGCCACCTAAAATAATTTTTAGAGATGATTTTGAATTTTATTCTGCAAGTGTAAATAATTGTGAAGTTCCAGAATCATTTGAAGAAGCTATTAAGTGTAAAGAAAAGAAATTATGGATAGATGCTATGAATGAAGAGTTTGAAAGTATGAAAGAAAACGATGCTTGGGACATAGTGGATCCTCCAGAATTCACGAAAAATATCATAGATACTAAATGGGTAAGTATACAGAGTTAAATCAGATGGAAAATATCGTGCTCGACTAGTAGCTAGGGGTTTTCAGCAAAAAACTCAAGAAAATGAAGAGATCTATTCTCCTGTTGCTAAAATGCAAACTCAAAAATTGTTATTCTCTTTAGCTTGTAAAAATGGATGGCATATTCATCAAATGGATGTTAAGACAGCCTTTTTAAATGGTAAAATTAAATCCGAGGTATACCTTTATCCACCTGATGGTTCCGACATTGATGCAAATAAAGTGTGTAAGTTAAATAAAGCAATTTATGGATTACGAGAAAGTCCGCGTGATTGGTATGAGTGTTTTGACACAGATATGATTGACGACAAAGAATTTAAACGGTCTCAGTATGATTGTTGTTTATATTAAAAAGGATTGGTAATGAAACCTTGTATATACTTTTGTATGTTGACGATATTCTATTGATTTCCAGTAATTTGACTCATATAAATGAAATGAAAAGTATTTATGCATCTAAATTTAGAATGACTGACTTAGGTCAAGTTTTAAGATACTTGGGTATAGATATTGATTACGACATGACTAATAAATTTCTTAAAATGAGTCAAGAAAATTATATATCCTTAGTGGCCAAGAAATTTGGCGTAGAAAATTCAAAAGCATATAAAACCCCCATGGAACAAAATTTAAAATTATTAGAATCAGATGAACCCATAGATAATAATTTAAGATATAGAAATTTAATAGGAACTCTTCTTTACATTGCAGATGGTACCAGACCAGATATCTCCTTCTCCGTTAATTATCTTAGTAGATTTCAGAATAAATGTAATAAAACCCATTTTGAATACGCTTTACGAATTTTAAGTTATCTTTTTAATACTAAATCTCATTCGTTGACTTTTACTGCAAAATCAGAAAATATACTGGATGCTTTTACTGATTCTGATTGGGCTGCTGATAATGTTGACCAAAAATCCACTTCAGGCATTTTAATTAGATTATATGGTAATCCAATTTTTTGGAAAACGTTTAAACAAAAAATTGTATCTCGATCATCCACGCATGCAGAATACTATGCTTTGGCAGATTGCGTTCAAGAATTGTTGCCCATTAAAGGAATTTTAAAAGAGGTAGGAATATTAAGTGAGGTCTTTCCTGTTAGTATTTTTGAAGACAATTCAGGAGCCCTTCAATTAGCTAGAAATGGAAATTTTACAAAAAATTCGAAACATATAGACGTAGCATATCATTTTGTCCATGACTATGAAAGAAAAAATGAAATAAGAGTTAAAAAGATTGATTCAAGTAAAAATGTTGCAGACATATTAACTAAAGCACTAGGAAACGTCAAATTTAAGTACTTCAAAGAAAAGTTGAATTTGACTTGACTCATAATTGATAAAATCATAAAGTGTAATTTATATTTCCTCAATTTCTCATATCAAACCTGAACTTCATTTACTCTTCAGCTTTTCAATTTGTATCTTATTGCGCTTTCTTCTTGTGTTTTAAAATTTTTCAAGTTTACTTACGCTTTCTGTAGAATGGGAGTCATAGGAAATGATATCTCAAACACTTTTTCTAGATCTGATACCATTATTTTTCCTGTCAATCATGACCTGTTACAGTATATATTTCTTTTCGTTTTTGCTATAAGCGTATTGATATACCTATTAGTGTCCTGGTGTTTGCAAAATCGTAAGCATAAGAAAAATTTGGCTAGAGAGATTTATAATTTAAAAAGTGTTCAAAATCAAACTTCTCTTTCGTGATTTTTAAGTAAGTTTATTGTTTTTCTGATTCTATTTTTATTTCTCCGTCATTATTCTGTTCATATATTGTTGTATCATTATCGCTTAGTGAAATTCTCTTTTTCAGGTAAATTTGTAAAGACACTTCACAAATTTAAGGAGGCGTGTTCGAATATCACCGTTATCATCTGTTCTAGATCTCATAAGTATGATTACTTGATCTACATGATTAAGAAGAGCTTCCAACTTTTTCACTCTTCACTTGTAATTCCTTTGTGGATGTTAGCAAAATAAATAAGTCTTATATGAATCTAAAGTTGTCTTTATTAATTTAAGAACCAAGATCCTAAAATCTTAACAATTCCGCAATATGGTTTTATTAAAAAATTAGTTCTGATCGAGGTACCCATTTCGAAAACCAATCATTAAGTGCCTTATGTACCTCATTCAATATTAAGCAGCAAACCAATTCGGCTTACCACAGCCAATCTTAGGGTTTGGTTGAACGCTTCAACCAGACTTTCTTATCGATTTTGCGTCATTATATAAACGAAACATATTCTCCTGTCCGACTGCTTCAAAATTAATGCTCTTGATGACTCCACACAAGAAAAGTTAGTCAAATTATTATCCGAAAATTCTATCCCATTTAATACGTTCCAAAACAAAAACACAAGGCCTTTAAGAGTTCAAGTTAGAGGTCTACATCATTCTACCCCAATTATGGGTATATTTCCCCGATAAGAGTGATGATAACCCTGACTTTGCTAAACATCAGACAGAAACTGCACAAGAATCTACAATTAATACGGTTTCGTCCTCTAAATTAATTCCTTTAAATATATTTACAATCTCCTTTCCGCACAATGCCGATATAGAAAAAATATAAAAAATCCGCTTTATTTCTAACATGAAGGTTAACATTGAACCCATTCCAGCAAACATTCCGCTGATTCCTATCCAATGTACTAATTGCCAAAGCTTTTTACACGGTGCAAGAGATTGCTTTTACCTCCCCCGCCCCCTCAGGTGTGTAAGATGCGGTGATAACCACCACACATCCGCACAATCCACACAATCCACCACATCACATCCTAAGTTCACCGATAATCCTAAATGTGCAAATTGCGGAGAAAAACACGCAGCCAGTTACCGCGGCTGTGCAATCGCAGAAATTGTCGCTGAACAGAGGAAAATACAAGATAAAAGTAAACTCTCTACCAAAATTAATAATCTGAAAAATGCTAGGACTGACTATAGACAGGTTACTCCAGCCGCCTCTACCTTAAAACCAGGAGTATCATTCAGGGACGCATTCAATGGTGTTAAAGTAAACAGAGGTAATAATGCTGGAAACTCTCAATACAACGGGCAAGTTAAATTGCCTTCAAACAATCAAAAGGCAAATTCTAATTCATCAGCTCCACTTTTGCAAAGCCACAATCAATCAAACAAGTAATCTCACAATCAAATTCATTCTAGTACTTCGTCTAGTAATACCGTATTAATTTCGTATTTCAATTTTTTTCACGATTTTTCGAATTCTCCTGAATTTGATCAACTCCTGACAGCCAACATGCTTTTCGGAATGAACATAGAATTCTGAGAAACATGATGATACATGCGATGCTTTGCGATTGGCATTTCCTCTTGCCATTCAGCAAAGATTCTAATATGTCATTTTTCACAGTAAGAACTTAGTATTCATTGGACTAGAAGAAACTCAAGTTAATTCTCTCTCCTCTTAATTTCTTTAGTTGTGTGGTTATTTTCGCTTCAATTCTTATCACAATGGGCATAGGTAGTAATGATATTTCAACAACCCTCAATGATTCTAACAATACCATCACGGTATTTTCGTTTTTACAAGATTTAATTCAAAATATATTTCTTTTTTTCATACTTTGCCGGTATTTTTACATACTTTTTATTTTTATGGTGTGCCCGTAACGCCAAGCATAAGAAAACAGTGTCTACTCAATTGTCTTCACTTAAACGGACACCTCAATACGCTTCGACAGTCTAATTTCTCGTTACCGTTAAGTAAGTTTTTCTTTTTTTCACTACTTGCCTTTACTTACCTCAGCTTTGCCGCGACTACCATTATTCCTTCATAATAGTCCACAAGAAAAATTGACTTAACATTTAAAATCGCCGTTCTGATTTCTCAATCATATACGTGTGCATGCCATTTCTTATTGCTCAGTGATTTTTGAATTTTTTTTTGATCATGTAATATCTGACTTGGACCTATCTGCATCTGACAGCTCTGTTGATACTACGTTAATCCCATCTAGCGGATCCCTACCCTCATCTACCCCGTTAAAACGTGGACGGGAACGACCCAAAAAGGGCAAACCAAAAAATCCGCGATCTTTTAGTGTGCCAGTGTGCCACCCCATAATTTTTCTGAATTGATTACTTCCTCCCCTTTTTCTATCTCTAAAATGACTTCAGAAAATCAAGTACTTAACCCTGAAATGGTGACTTCTACAATAGAAACAGCTTTGAAAACCCCCTTAATTCATCCGATTAAATTTTCTGGTGTGGAAGACGTTCAAGATTTTATTGATTTTATTGATACAGCTTGTTCTATAAATTCTTGAAAACCCGACATTATTCCATTTTTGATCGAAAAATATCTGTCCTCTAAAGCGCTTTCTTATTTCAAATTGTTGAAAGCCAAGTTTTCAAAATTAACTTATGAAACCTTTAAGAATCATTTTCTCTCTCAATTTAAGGACGACGATCAGCAAAATAAGTTGGAAATCCATTTGCGAAATTTAAAGTTGTCGGATCCTAAGAAATTGATGGATCATATTTTTACAGTGAAAACCATTTGTTCCAAAATGATCCCGTGTCCCTCAGACACAAAAATTATTTTTTATGTTCTGTCTTCCTTACCTAGAGAAATTTCGCAAACTCTAACGTTATTACCCCATTCGACGATGGCTGAATTCGATTCCTCGGTAAAATCTTATATTTCTTGTGAATCTCTTTTAAACTTGTTAACCCCCCATTCAGAGCCACCCCCTCAAATTTTGCCTGTTCAAAATTCCCGAAACAAGAAATTTAAGCCAAAATCTAATAAGAAATTTTTCTCGAAGAATCCGGAAAATCTACCTTTTTCATCAACTAGCTCTACTGGTACTTGAATCAGCAATTTAGGAAAGGTACAACCTGCAGTGATTAAAGATGCCTAGATGTAAAAAAATGGAGTGTAGCCTTGACTTGCCGCAGATCTGACCAGAAGTGGAAACGGTGGACTACGTCGATGTATTCGTGCGGTGGGGTACGCTCTTGACGTGCGATGGGACATCCGTGTAGATATCACAGGAGAATCAAAAGAAGAAGACTGTTCCAACCATTTGTCGAATTAGAGGTAACGAAATACAGCTGATCACAGTCACGTGTATGTCACAAGATAAAAAAAAAAAAAAAATCATGAATTTAAAAAAAAAATTTGAAATTGACGATTGATTTAAAATGACCCGATGTCACGAATATGGTAAGGCGTAGCACTGTTGAAATGATGGTTCGATGTAAGCTAGAAAGTTACAGAACGGGTTGTCGGCACCATGTCGCGATTATGGATTTGTTCAGCTTTAGACGGACTGAAACATCTAAAAAATCCTAATCGTGGTGGTAGAGTTATATGTGGGAGAGCAGGAAAAATAGACGAAAGAGTTTTTGAGTGACGTATGATTCGCGTGTATTTTAGAAATGGAACCGTTACATAGAACTGACTATCGGGAGCACTGAGGTTGGCTGTGCTTGGTGGAGAAAACCGAAGTGAAGTTCTCTAAGTCCAGAAATTGGAGCTCAGCCTCGAAAGAGTTTTATCAATCAATCCATCTTGTGCCGCTGTGTAATAAAAAATATAATAAAGAAAGATGCGGGTGACTGATCACAGCAATGAGTAAGTGAAGCTTGCTCAATGCTTGGTTCTTCATAGAGAGAGACCGAAAATATGGGAGAAATGGAGATAGAGAACTCTATGAATAAATGCGTTGCGGTGTACGCGACACCCGCCCTTAGATATATTTTCATACCTTCTGGGCTATACGTGAAACATTAAAATTTCCGATTTAGCATCGGTTTGCATGCAGGAAATGAGCAGAGTATCAATGACCCTCAGATGCTCAAGCCGGGTCAAATTTACCTGGATTTGGAAGAAAAGTCAGAAAAAACACGAGGTCCGAGTAATTCTCTCCTAACTTCGGCTATGTTGCTCGCACAGCCTTTGAAACACTACTACAAATAAATCAAAAGGAACCAACACTACATGGAACTTGAGCAAGGAAAAGGACTCTCGTTGAGACGGCGCAGAGGTACAACTATTTGTACTTGATGGATGTCCGTGTTGCGCACGAAAAATTGAAGGCGCGATGGCGCGAGACGTGAACTCTCAATACTCGGCTCTACGCTGCCGATGTGGATGAAGTATAGCTCAGATTCGGGTGAAAAGTGAAGAAACGAATCCGTCTCTACTGTCTTTGGCTGTGTTGACACTTGATTTTTTTCTTTTTTTAAAATTTGCTGTCTGGTTCTTTTTTTGGGGTGGAAAATTTTTCAACGGAAGAAGTTATATGATAACAGACGATATAAGAAGTTAAGAGCTGGTTTTTTCTTTTCTCTTCAATCCGAAAGACATCTCATCCTTTTCGTCAGCATAGAGCGAGTCATCACGAGTTCGCACGCCTCGCGCCATCGCGCCTTCAATTTTGCGTACGCAACACGGCCATCCATCAAGTACGAATAGTTGTATCTCTGCGCCGTCTCGCGTGTCCTTTTCCTTGCTCTGTTTCCATGCTGTGTTTGTACGTACCGTTTGTCTTATTTGTAGTTGTGCCTTAAGGGCTACGGTGAAAATTTAAAAAAAAGTATTTCTCATCTATAAAATAGAAATAACATTGATAATCCTTCAAGAACGATCAAAATCAATGTTTTAAATACGGATCAATTTGACCCGACTTGAGACCTCGAAAAAAAAAAGTCCTCGGCATCAAAGGATTGAATGCAATAATTCAAGTCATTTTCTATGCGCTCATTTTATCAGTTAATACTGTTCAAAATAGCACTATCTCTTCTTTTGATTTCAGACATTATTTTACACTAAGAAATCACAACCTTATTTTTTATTTTTTTAAATCTGTATTTTAATTTTCTTTGGCACCCTAGGAAGGAATGAATACTGATATAACAAGAAATATGTACAAAATACTTACGTCACTACAATATTAACAACAAATTAAATACAAATTATGAAGCACAAAATATTTATAAAAGTGAAATAAAAGTTGGGATTTTCTCTTTACACTTGAACGGATAGACAGTTCAAACAGTGTGTAAGAATGATTATGAAGACGGATATTAGCTCATTTGTCACCAGGACGAAGCGATTTTGATTTCATTGAAAGAATGTCTATCCAAAAGACTTGAACCAAGAGGAACACTAGTTAAAATGTTCTTTTTAAATCCATTCCAAAGCTATACGTATGGAAAATTGACATCCCTTATTGCACCGCAGTTAGTACTTGTGCGCGCTCTATGCCCTCGAAACATTATACACTTGAATTTTTATTGAATAAAAAATTGAATCAGCAATTTCAGTTCAACCTCTAATATTACATCTGCGGAATCTTTCTTGGAAAAATCTTTTTTTGAAATTAGGATATTTAATCAAATGAAGTATGAGAAAATGAAAATAAAAAAAATCACGATAAATTAATGATGCATTTAGAGCTTTTGGTGGATTGGGATGAATTGGAACGGAGAAAAAATCCGCATTAATTTAACTTTACTGAGAAGTCGAACAAGTGAACCCGCAAGCTGCGCTAACTGAAATGTAATGGTAATCAATGACGGATTGGTCAAAGGTCGCAGATAGAGGGAAAATGGTACAGGTGTATGTGTAAAAGAAAGGTTCAACCATTTTTAGGGGAGCCTGCAGTCAAGCAACAGAATCCTCCAAAAGCTGCGTGGCCAAATTCTGGTCACTTCCTCTGACTCGAAAAACACGTAACTTCCCTCCAAAGTAACATGGAAGTCAAACACATGGGTATAATTTATGGTTCCTACGTCATAAGTAAAATGACAAAACGCAAAAAAATACATGAAATAGAAATAAAACAACAAATACAACAGCAATATGACAATAATCTTAGGGGGTTATTGCACTCATTGAACTTAGTAGTGTCATCAGCATATCATTATACCTAAGGGGTTCAAATGCATTTCAGTCTCCATTTGACTTACGATTTCCATGGACCTTAGTGTTTTTAGAAGGGTCGTTTACTCCATTTCCTCTTTGTAGCTTGGATCTCAGCGTTATCATGATGACAAATCGTAGCGCAACTATAATGTTCCGTCTGTTTAAATCCTTTACGTAATCAGTATGAAATAGAATGTAAGAGGCGAATTTAGCGTGGATTTCCAAATGGGTCCTTGAGTTACTAAATATTACTGCAGCGAGTTTAGCAGAGAAGGACGACGCCATACGTCAAGTTGGGACTACGGCGCAAAGGGGAGAGGCTCGAAATTTTAAACCTCCGAATGCCTCAATGTTATTACGTGCAGATACAATATAGCACCGCGTTTTTCATTGTAAACATTTTTTCTCAAATAGGTAGTCTTTACTGGAGAAGATTATGTAAGAATTTTTAGGTCCCTAACAACTTGTACATCATGTTCCCCTTCCCCTCCGCAAAAAATATGGTTTAGTTATTTTCTATTCAATTCGGTTCAATTATAGGCCGGGAGATGAATGGATTGGCTCATCAAAAATGTAGGTACTCCCTATTGGAGAATCCAACAAGTTGGCAACATGGTTTCCTTTTCAATTATTAAACCTGTGTGAATGAATCGATTCTTAAATGAATCCAGTGCCTCAACAACACGAAAAAAATGGATTGCTAATTTAACAATCGAATTGTTTAAAAATATGTCCCATGTGTTTCGAATGTACATTTTACAATACTGGAAAGCTTAAATTAACATTGTTTATTGTAAAATCTACATTAAAACATGCCTGTCACTTTTTTCAACTACGAACTTGTTAAATCAGCGATCCATTTTTTTCCGTGAAGAATCGATTCTCCAAAACAAGTTTAAATGGAAAAAAGTCACTATTGCCACCGTACTGAATCCGCCTCTCTCACTGGAAAAAAAATTCATTGGATCTAGAGTCTAGACTTTTAAAAACATCGGAAAGAAAAAATACTCTTGATTCAATCGGATTTTTGCTTCAATCAAGAACCAAGCCTCTTAATTTGAGCGGATTTCCTTTTGATGTAAGCAAAAGTCTGATTGGATCAAGAGTATTTTTTCTTGTCAATGTTTTCAAGAGTCTGGACTCTAGATCCGATGTGTTTTTTTTCCAGTGCTGGGAATGCCCAATGAGGGAATTATCGGTGGAATATCCGCTTGTCAGTAACTGAGTTGCGTTACAGTTGGCAGCCGTGGACGTAAGTGACGTTTCGGAAGAGGGAGGCTGCGGTGACGAGGAAGTTCCGGGCGGCTGCGGATGAGGAAGGGTCGTAAGGGGGGCAACAAGCCCCTAAATCCAAGGCTGGATGGGGAACGTCGAACTCCTTCTCGGAGGCACCCCCGACACTAGCTCCTCGCGCCCCTAGGGCCCCGTAACGCCGATTTTCCACCAACCGCAACTGGTTGTGCTCGACTAGTAGTTGCTTCTGTTCAGCCCGCAACTGGTTTTGACGCTTCCATTTCGTCCTGCGGAGCAAAAAACGAACAGAAACATGAAAAGACAATGAGGTAATTTTATGTTAAACTCAAAGGAACTTTTAACGCTGATGTTAAACATGACAATGGAGATGTTGCATGTGTGAGGAATTTGCGATTTGACTATTGATTCTCATGTAAAAGTTCGCGAGAAACACGATGGTGCCATTGCTTTTCTCTGAAATCAACTTCCAAGCTCAAAAAAAGCTCTCAAGATGAGGCCAAAATGGAGAGAATATCCCACGCTACCCTGAGAGTCCACGTCTACATCAAGGCAAACTCTCCATGCAAAGATAGGGATTACATTAGCAGTGATGCCGTGTTTTCAGTTTTAGAGTCCCCAAATAAAGTGGCTGCCCTTTTTTCATATTTTACTGAAATTTCCACTTTCATTTCTTTCTTACACGGAGAATAAAAACTTCGTTCGTGGAACCCGAAGTTTAGGTCATATGGATCTCTGAAGTTTTCGGATTGAGCATCCGAACACTTAAGGTCCAGCTGCTGAGGTTTGGATCACACATCTGAAACTTCAGTTCTTACATCTGAAGTACCTAGGTTTTCACATCCAAAAAACTTCGGTTCTCACGTCTAAAGTACTTCAAATGTAAGAACTGAAGTTTCAGATGTGTGATCCGAACCTCGAAAGCTAGACCTAAAGTGTTCAGATGCTCAATCCGAAAACTTCAGAAATCCATATGACCTAAACTTTGGGTCCCACGCACGAGGTTTTTTTCTCTGTGTGGGTAAGGCTAAGCTCCATCACAGGGCGAAAAGTCAAACATCAAAACAATACAAAGCATAAGCCATACAATAGGTGCAAATTTTAAGAATTCGGATTCCGAGAAAAGTAAGACGGAAAATGGTTGGAAAATAGTTCGGATCACACATCTGAAACTTCAGTTCTTACATTTGAAGTACTTTAGATGTGAGAACCGAAGTTTCTCGCACGGAGAAAAAAAACTCGTGCGTGGGACCCGAAGTTTAGGTCATATGGATCTCTGAAGTTTTCAGATTGAGCATCCGAACACTTTAGGTCTAGCTGCCGAGATTCGGATCACACATCTGAAACTTCAGTTCTTACATCTGAAGTACTTCGGTTCTCACATCCGAAGTACTTCGGTTCTCACATCCGCAGTACTTCGGTTCTCACATCCGAAGTACTTCGGTTCTCACATCTGAAGTACCGCAGATGTAAGAACTGAAGTTTCAGATGTATGATCCGAACCTCGGCAGCTAGACCTAAAGTGTTCAGATGCTCAATCTGAAAACTTCAGAGATCCATATGACCTAAACTTCGGGTCCCACGCACGAGGTTTTTTTCTCCGTGCGGATGTGAAAACCGAAGTACTTCAGATGTAAGAACTGAAGTTTCAGATGTGTGATCCGAACCTCGACAGCTAGATCTATAAAGTGTTCAAATGCTCAATCTGAAAACTTCAGAGATCTGACTGTATTCAGTGCATGTACTGACCTCCTGTTCTGGTACCACGTTTTGACCTGGGTCTCGGTGAGGTTGAGTGCCTCGGCCACGTCGCTCCGATCGGCGACGGACAGGTACTTCTGGATCTTGAACTTCTTCTCCAGGTATGACAACTGCGCATGCGTGAACGCCGTCCGCCTCCGCCGTGGTTTCCGACCCTTGTCCTCGCGCTCTCGTCTCTCAGGACTCCCCGTCGGGGGACCCACCTTCCCCTGGGCAAACTCCAGGAGGGGGTAGGCCCTCAGACCCCCCTTGTAGGGCATCTCGTTCAGCTTCATCCCCTCCTTCTCTTCTTCGTCCTCCTCCTCGCCGTAATCCTCATCTGACAGCTCTGCAACAACGGACAAACACCCAGTTAAGACAACGTCGAAAAAACACATTTGAACTAGAGTCCAGACTCTTGAATACATTGACAAGAAAAAATACTCTTGATTCAATCGGATTTTTGTTTGAATCAAAACGAAATCCGCTTAAATTAAGAGGCTTGGTTCTTGATTTAAGCAAAAATCCGATTGAATCAAGAGTATTTTTTCTTGTCAATGTTTTTAAGAGTCTGGACTCAAGATCCAATGTGTTTTTTTTTCCAGTGTGTGTATGAAGGTTTAACATCATGCTAAGAATCTATTCACGATTGAATGTGACATTAGGTATCTGATTGGTTAATTCATCGACTGATTAGAGCGAAGACAGCGACGATGGCTTCGTTAGGAAATTTCCTCCGGAAAATACAATAAAAAAATGAACGAGACCTTTTACCTGGCGCACATAAACTCGAAGCAACATTCGAACACCCGAGTGGGGCTTAGTATCACTCAAAATTGAAGGCGAACTTAACGCACTGACTCTCTAAGCCAATCCCTGGAACGGCTAAATCGATTGATTTCAAACTTCACCACTGTATATACGTAGGTATATACATTCTTACATTTTTACACAAAGGGCAGTGCAGGATTAAGGGAATCAATTTAAGAAGTCTATTTTCACACTGGAAAAAAGTCTCTTAGATCCAGAAGCCTGACTCTTGAAAAATTTGACAAGCAAAAATACTATTGATTCAATCGGATTTTTTCTTGAATCGAGAGCCAGGCCTCTTGTTCTAAGCGAATTTTCTTTTGATTCAGGGAAAAATCTGATTGACTCAAGAGTATTTTTTCTTGCCAAATTTAAGAGCATGGACTCGTGATCTAAGAGACTTTTTATTCAGTGCAGGGCCAAAACAAGACTTTATTATGACATCTTTCGAAAACCTATCATTTTTTGTCGTCAGGAAAATGAACCCTCATGTTTTAGTTTAAAGAGGAGGGAGAGACAAAAATTATGATTGTTTCAGTAATTCGTTTGGGTAACCAAAAATTGGATCACCCCAAAAAACGAGTTTCCTCTTTGACCCGAAACCCCGACACCGGATGTTAAATCATTCAGAAAAAATTGAGACTTTGGAATATACAGTCACCTACCAGCCAAATTATCACAAGCGCTAAGCGAAATTTTAATATTTCCGCCGCCATTTTATTTTTTTACAGAAAAATTGTTGGTTGAAACTGTTTGGAAACTTCACTGAATTTTATCGGCAGCACACAGAAAATTTAGTGACATTTTCGGACGGCTTCGTCGAACGATTTCTCTGTAAAAAAATAAAATGGCGGCGGGAATTCCGAAACGTCTCATGGCGCTTATGGTACCTTGGCCGAAAGGTGACGATATACCTCATGATTTCGCACGAGGATTATCTTCAAATTGTGCACCTTTCTATATCCAATCCGAGCTAAAAAAAAAAAAAAAAAAAAAAACGGACGCTCAAGTTAAAATGTCGATCGTTTGATTCGATCGCCGCACGAGGTACAATAATACAATGACAATATCTCTGGCGCCGCTTTGAGAGGAGATAACAGACAGTGGCGTGGCGTGAATTGCGATATATCGATTGACCTACCATTTAAACTTATGAAAAAAGATCGATTATTAGGGTGTTCGCAGCGAACATCTTAGTAATCGATTCTTTATCATAGCTTCAAATGGCGAGATATCGATAATCGATTATTCACGCCACGCCACTGAACAGAGTGACCGCGGACCCCGGTGCGGATTTCACGGTTCGTTAACGGGGTGAAAGGGCCGTAATGAATCCGTAACGGGGACACTTCGTACACTGTTGCACACTCACCCGAACTTAATCGAAAGAGAAGGGTAGAGAATCTTTCGTTTACCCTTATAATATGACCCTTCGCACGAGTGTGTGCTTTGGAGTTAAGCTCTTACTCGAATGTGTGATCGAATTTAAAATTTTCTGTCAATTGGACGGAGTTAAACAGAAAGGAACCAAGCCACGTCGGGAAACCGAGAAAAAGAGGTTTAAAGTTTGGTTTCTGCATAAGACTCAATGTAAACGATAAACTTCAAGTTCAATTTCTGCAAAATTTGCTCCAACAAAAACTTTGAATTTTTGGCGATAGATAGTAGAGCAGTGGTTGAGTTCAAAACCACTCATAATTCAATTTTTTCCAAAATGTGGGTTGGTTCCTTTCTGCTTAACTCAGATCTATTATGTTTCATGTTTAAATACATTCTAAAAATTGTTAAAATCCTGTCTTCGCGGAAGATTGCGAGGGAGAATCGGAAGTATTAATTTGAATAAAATAAAGGCATATTCTTATAAAATTGTATTACTTCACCTTAAGTGATTACTCAAATTGTAAATTTAATAGCAATGGTTTACACATTGCATGCGCACTTATTATTTAATTTATAAACCCATTTTGCGACGAGGAACCACTATTTCTGGCTCATTTTAGAAAAAAACATTAGTGCCATTGTTGCTTTCCCTACGCAGAAAGGTCCTTTTATGGAAGAGCCGGATAGAACCTTTAGCGGAAAGGAACCTTTGTTCCTTATTGCAAAATGTAATCCATTTATTATGGCTGAAAATCGGCCGACCGCGAGTTCGGACTTACGGTTTTGGAAAAAGGATGCACGCCGACATCATCCTGGCCGACCGTCCGGTCAAGTAGCTTCCAGAAACGGGAGACAATATTTGACTCCCTCCGCAAAATCTTCGCTCCTCCGGCGTAAGGACGTATCTCGATTTCCACACGAGTCCCAGAATGCATGGATTTACATGCAAAACAAGGCTCACGTGGGAATTGAGATACGCCCTTTCGTCGAAGGGTCGACGAGACGCGGAGAGGAAGGACCCGGGGCCGCGCAAACAGGAGTAAATAATAGCAACTTAAAGGGCCGGCCGCTCCATCAGGCGCCCTCTCGAGTCGCTGAAAAGATTTTCGACCATTAAAAATACCCCCGCGGACTCGGGCACAAGCGCGAACGTGCTCAAGTGACGATACCCACGGGCCGCCCGACCCTCGACGGCCCGCGGGGGAGGGGGGGGGGCTGTGGGAATCCACCCCCTTTCACCTCGTGATTAAACCATTCATCTGCCGTAATTGACTTGTTATCTGTGTTTTTAAAGAGACGCCCCTCTTAACGAGCGTGATTGCTCTATGATTTCGCGGCGGCGACCCCTTGTCCCCGAGCCGCCTAATCCACGCTCCAGCTAACCTGTATGACGCTTAGCGCCCGCTCCGCGCCCTCCGGCACCGCGCTCCCCCCACCCCCTCTCGCCTTTCGGAAAGCCACCTTGCGTCGCACTGAGAGGAATACCCGTACTGCCGTCCAATGCAAAAACGCCGTTAACTCCATTTTAAGGTTTTTCAATTTTTCCTGACAAAATGTTTCATTACAGGAAAAGTAACGAGCATTCATCCCCCAGAATGGAGATGTTGCATGTGTGAGGAATTTGCGATTTGACTGATGATTCTTGCGTAAAAGTTCGCGAGAAACACGATGGAGCCACTGGTTTTCCCTGAAATCAACTCCCAAGCTCAACAAAAGCTCTCAAAGTTGAGGCAAAAAGAGGGGGTATCCCACGCTATCCTGAGAGTCCACCTCTACATCAAGACAAACTCTCCATGCGAAGATATGGAGCAAAAACATTAGCAGTGATGCCACTTTATTTGGGGACTCTGAAATTGAAAACACGGCAACCCTGCTAATGTATTTGCTCCCTATTTTTGCATGGAGAGTTTGTCTTGATGTCCAGGTGGACTCTCAGGATAGCGTGGGATATCCCCTCCATTTTGGCCTCAACTTGAGAGCTTTTTTTGAGCTTGGGAGTTGATTTCAGAGAAATCCAGTGGCACCATCGTGTTTCTCGCGAACTTTTACGTAAGAATCAATAGTCAAATCGCAAATTCCTCACACATGCAACATCTGCATTATTGAATACCTTTGGCATACTACTGAGAACTCAAACTAAGAAAATTGAGCAGAATGGATATTAGTGTTTTTCGCAAGAGAACAGAATGTGTGAAAGGGAATTGTAAAATCTTTAATGGAGTCACGGCGTTTTTGCAGTGGGCGGCAGCCCCTGAATATCTAGAAAGAAATGAATACTGATCAAGAATACGCACTAAACGTGCCGGTATGTTTTTTTTTCAAGATTTAAGGCCGGGTAGTGATAAGTCGGTGCTCTCATCCGTCCTGATTAAGTAACTTTTTTTCGGATTTTGAAAAAAATTGATATTTAAGGGTCTCACTAGGACCCCCCTTTTGTCACATTTCAGTATTGATTCTCCTCCCCCTCAGCCTTTCAGAAAGCAGCCTTGCGTCGCACTAAGAGGAATATTCGCAGCCCAGAGCGGAAATGCCCTTGTAAATCTAGAAAGTAATGAATATGCTGATCAAGAATATGGACTAAACGTATAGGTACGGTCCATAGGGTGGCTCGTTTGTGCATCTGTTTCGAAATTTAAGACCGCGCGGGCAGTGAAAAGTCGGCGCTGTCGACCGTCCTGATAAAGTAACTTTTTACACATTGTGAAAATATTGATATTTAAGGGTCCCACTTGGGTACCCTCCCTTTCGGTAAATTTCAGCATTGGTTCCCCTCCCCCTCCCCTCTCGCCTTTCGGAAAGCCACCTTGCGTCGCACTAAGAGAGCGAAAATACCCTTGTAAATCTAGAAAGAAATGAATGATGATCAAGAATAAGCACTAGACGGACCGTGAACATAGGTACGGTGAATAGGGTGGCTCGTTTTTGCATCTGTTTCGAAATTTAAGACCGGATGGTGAAAAGTCGGTGCTCTCAACCGTCCTGATAAAATAACTTTATTTGGATTTTGAAAAGATTAATATTTGAGGGTCCCACTAGGGTAACTCTCCTTCGGTAAATTTCAGCATTGATTCCCCTCCCCCTCTCCCTATTAAAAACTTCCCATAGGGATCGCTCTTCAGAAAGTAGCCTTGCGCCTCACCAAGAGGAATATCCGTAGCGCAGAGCGAAAATGACAAAGTATAACTTTTTCCGGATTTTGAAAATATTGATATTTAAGGGTCCCGCTCAATGCTCCCACTAATACCGTAATTCGGAACTTGTGAGATTTTCCTGAATTTTTCCCGGAACTTTTGAAATTCTTTCTTTTTGAAAATTTCTTTTTGACCCATTATGGAAAATTTTGAGTAATAGTTCAGCCAAAGCAACTTGAGAGCAGCCGCTGAAGACTCTTTTGGATCCATTTTTATGTAAATAGGTGAAACACGTGTGGGCCCCATCAAAGTATTTTTCCTCATAAAAACGAACAAAGTCAGTCATCACCTATCCATAGAGCGTTGATTTTTCGTTGCACTATTTTAACACACGGAAAATTTGCAACTATACTGCACTTTTACGTAATAGAAGAATCTGCCGTAGGGAAACCAATACTAAAATGTACCAAAAGGAGGATACTCTAGTGGGACCCTTAAAAATCAATATTTTCAAAATCCGAAAAAAGTTACTTTGTCAGGACGGTTGAGAGCATCGACTTTTCACGATCCAGTCTTAAATTTCGAAAAATATGCAAAAATGAGTTACCCTATAATGGTCGATTATTGGTCACTATACATTTTATTTTTTATTTGATATTCTGAGAGCTCACGGTAAGTAGAAAAAGGCAATGATTTACTACGTATTTTTGCTCGAAAATCCCAGTGAAACCGCTTTAGAAAAGTCCAAAAACTCCGAGGGATTGAAAATGCGTCCAAACGACGGAAAAATGATGATGACAATAAAGGACTAGGAACGGTGGTCAAATTGCTATCTTCTTTCATGATGATTTTTCATGATGATTTATCTGATTCCATTGACGTTCTATTGATTTATATGGTTAAATAATTTTAAAAAATAGAATATATTTTTATGCTTCAAAGAGCAGCTAGTTTTTTTAAACTTACAATGAGCAAATATCTGAACCATACAGAGGCGATCCCTGGTAAAAATTGGCGATAGGAGCTGCATTTCAAAATACCATAGGAGTTCTTATAGCCGACTGAAGAAGGCGGTAGAAAATCATATAGCTGGCTGTAGAAAGTGGAAAAAATCATACGGCCGGGCTACACGAAGCGATAAAAAATTAAACAGCCGGGCTATAGTTTCTGTCGCCGGGCTTTACACTTTATCGCCTGGCTGTTGCTTTTTCGCCATCGGCTATAAAAGGCTGTAAGAAATTGTGTAGAAATTCGTGTGCTTTTCAAATCCGCAAGTTTGTACGGAATCACCATAATATTTACAAAACGCACATTATATTTTCCTTTACTGCATACTTGTTTTCATCACATAAAATGAGAATAATCCATACAGAGTGTGAAAACATTTCAAAGTCATGAGTTGAACAACCCTGACTCCACGAGATTAAATATCAGAGCCTAACACAAAGCGGAGCGGCGGCGCACTGGCGCCTACAAACCTAACAGGGATACTTCACGCACTGCGCAATGCGTGAAGTATCCCTGTTAGGTTTGTAGGAGCCAATGCGCTTTTCGCGCTGGCTGCCCGCCCGCCGCGCTTCGCCGCAGCGTACCACGGTGCTTGAAGCGGCTATTTCTCACCAGAGGTATTGCACAGTATCGTACGAAATTGAAGGCGCTCCAACATATTAGGAATAGCAGGCATCCTTCAAAAGTACGGAGCTTCCCTCACAAAATAAATCAAGATACTACGGCCCAAGAAGAGAGCAAAAACTCACTAAGTCCTAGCATCCGTAATTAGTAACGGATAGCATACACTTTATCGTCAGGCTGCTGCTTAATCGCCATCGGCTATAAAAGGCTATAAGAAATTGTGTTGCCGGCTATAGAAGCTATTGGGAATCTTACAGTCGGCTGTTGATCTATGGTATTTTGGAACACAAATTCTACTGCCAATTTTTACCAGGGATTTCACCGCCTCTCGCTTTCATACCTCTTGTTACCCGCTTTTTAAATTGTTTTTTATTGTACCACCGGGTTTCGAACTCGGGACCTATATTGGTCTACAGCCAAGCGCGCTGATCATTCATCTTTAGGTGTGCGAAAAGACTTTAGTGATCGTCAATTCGATGTTGCTACATTTTCATATGGTCTGTTTTGGTTATTGCCTTGGATTCACTTGTCAGGGCGATCAGATTTTCCGGCAAAGAAGACATGTTAAGCTGTTTCACTAACCGGTTACAGAGCTCTGAAATTCTCGAAGCTTTTAATAAATCTCTGAGGATCGTTAATAGTTTGTTATCTTTATAAAAGTGAGGTCCTTAATACTAAAGCACATCACTAAGTCTTAGTCTTTTTCATTCATTAAGGTCCTGTTTCTTAAATGAGTTACGATTCAAGTGCACTGAATCTCTGAATGTAAGATTAATCTTGCTATTTTCTTTTTGCCGATAAAAGTTATGTCACAAATAGTTATAGTGCCTTAAATTAGTTTTCGCTTCAGTCCAAAAACCACAAAACGCATGCTTTCTTTCTCCTTGAGTGAGTTGAATGCTGTCAAGATAACGTGACTCACATAATAGGAGCGAATCTCTTGGCATGCAACTATTGCGACACGTAGGATACGTTTTGCCTAAACGATCAATTGAAGGCGAAACACTTTTTCTCGGCTAAAAGTGATGTTTATTTTTAAAGGGACCACTAAACGAACACTAATTCTATGTATCAAAATAACCACATCCAATCACATGAGGACCTCATAATTCAGCACAAGTTTAAAAACCATTAGTGAGTATATACAATGAATCTTGTATCGATTTCTTACCGTCATTGCTGGGAAGAACATCACTGAGCAGGTCTTTGATCATGAATGATGACTTCGGGCTCTGTTGCATAGTGCAAGCGGCACTGAGTCAGCAACGATTATATTTATTTGAATTCACCGGTAGCTCAGGTTCTGATTTCTAGTTGTCATTGTTCCATTATCATCCGCACCGTATCATTTATTTTTGAAAAATGTTCTCAATTTTGTACGAAATCCAGAGGTGAGTTAATCACAGTTTATGACACTCATATTTCTCTCTGAGAGAAACGCCAAAGAAGTTCTTGCCTTTCACGCAAAAAATCAGTCTGGGTTTCTCAATTTAGCATTCACTTTCACTTTTACACACACAGATTTTTCCGTCTTTCCAAAAGGATATACTTTACATTGGTTTGGCAGTGTGAGGTGTTAAGGATCACTGAAAAATAGTAGTTAGATAGAATTCATTGAAGGAGAGCTGATTGCACAGACATGTTTATAAAATAAACATCTACCATTGAAAAGAGGTGATAGCAAACACGTCATTTCTGAAATGAGATGGGAAAGTTTTGTTTTTTTTATGCTCCAACTCCTCACAGTTCAAGTGCAGACACCTGAGCCGGTAGGTATAAAACTGTCTCATGTTGTATCACACAGAGAGAGAACTCAGCACAAACGTTTGGTTAATACGAAAAATAACACTGAAAAAAAATTCTCGGCGTTTTTACCACGGTCCGTTGGTACCTTTACCATCTTACTTTTTTTTTACCAATTATTGGTAATTTTACCAAGACAGATTGGTAAGCTTACCTAAAAACCGGTATTTTTACTGTTTTTTTTTCAGGTAAAAATACCACTTTTATTGGTAATCAATTCCCGGTAACTTTGCCATTTTGTCTCGGTAATTCTACCACAGTCGATAAAAAATAATGGCGTTTTTACCAAGGTCCAGTAAAATTAACGAGAAAGTTCAATAATTTTACCGAGGTTTCTCGGTAAAATTACCAATTCCATAAATGGTAATTTTACCGAGAGAAAACTTGGACCAAATAGAACCCTGAATTCTTGGCAATTTTACCCTTTTCTTAGTAAATACACAGAGATTTTTTTTTCAGTGAAAACATAAAATAACCCAAGCCTTCGGTTGACTCTTGGGGTTTCAGTCTCTCCGTTGTTTTTTGCGTTACATTTTCCGCAAACTGCTAAAATCAACACAAAATTTGAGCGGGTTTGTGTTTCACTTCCTAAATTAACAAAAGTAACACAAGGCTACAAATATTTAGCAATGTAAGTGTATTTCCTACTCTAACAGAGCTAGCTCACGTCACCGTCAAAACTTAACAGGTGAAGCACTTTAATCTGCTCAGTAAAATTATTGTTGATTGATTGGTGAAACAAAAGTAACATTCGTGTGATATTTAAGAAAAAAAAATCCCTCGAGAATATACTTGTATATCAATACAGGAAGATCTATTCAAAAATCGGCCACAGATTGATTTAATTCAGAATCGTGTAAAAACCATTGCGGTCTTTACTCGAAAAATTCTACCTCTGAACGGAAAATCGCATTATGACTGTAAACATCAGATTCGGATAGATTCATTGGACTGAGAATTGGTCAGCAAGCCCGAAATTTGCTTCCGGTCTCCCGGTGCTCTTTTCAAATCGTCAACTAATGTATCTCTGGTTCAATTCTTGAGAGCTGCAGCAGTATTCTTCTCATCAAAGTGGCGCCAGGTACTCTAATTGGTATGTGGAGTCCCTATGCACTGCAGTTTGCAGGACAAGCCGTGATTTTTTCACGATTCTGCATAGATACTTAAATAACTTTTTATTATGACAAACATGTTGCTGTATAGTTTAATGGCCTAACGTATGATATATTTATCACTGAAAAAAAGAATATAGTTGAGGCTCAGTCTCAAGGGTATGTATTCGCTAACACACTGCGGGATAGCAAATTTTGTAACTTTAACCGCATTCATCAAAAGTATTGTAAATGCTACCGGACGTCCAGTTATCCTAAACCTACAGTATGACTGTGCAAAAAGTTACATATACTCATGAAAAAATCTACCATATACTTCTAAAAAAATTCGGCATATTTTTTTCCAAAGTACTCAGATTTGTTACTTATTTATTTTTTCCAGAGGAAATAATACATGGCGGTTAGACGTTGACAGACTGTATCGTGTCTCAAATCAGAAACGGACGCTTGCTATCGATAATTACAACTCTGCCGTGCTAAGAAAAAACACCGTATGAACATCCGAGAGTTGCCAAATTTACTTCAATAAAATGTCCATTTTTGCGGAATGTTGTGCATATTTTTCCTTAAAATTTCCTGATGTTTTAGATTAAATTGTCAACAAAATTGCCTGAACAATTGGAGGAATATTCTTCAAAAATTTTCCTGTAAATTTTTGTTTTATTGAAGGCAATATGACAACGCCTGAAGGCTCATACGGCGTTCTTCCTAAGGACAGCAAAATTGCAGAAAATTTTTAGGAGAAAATTAACAGTAATTATCTGAGAATTCAAGACACCTTGTGAATAGAGATTGATAATTCTATATCCGCTAACTCAAAGCACGCGCGATTTGGAGGGTAAGTTCTAAAAAACACAATCGCGAACGTACGGAATCCGGCCTGGCGAGGCAAAGGAAAACACTTGGACACCGCGGAGCAAACGGCGATCATGAAGGGGCAACAAAACCAAGTAAGTTTCGCGATTCACTTAGCCGCAACCCGTCCCGGGAGCCCGCGAAAGCTCGAGCGGAAAATCACCCCTAAACCGTATGGTAATGCGCGGGCCGGGATTGGCCGAGAGAGCGCGGAGCCGGGCGCCGATTGGTCGGATGGCCGAGGGGTTGATTGCGGGGCGGGGCCCGGGAGCACCCCTCCCCGGCCGCGGATCGTTTTCGTGTACGTGTTTATAGAGCCTCATTCGCTCTCGGTTTAATTCCCGTCTCGCGGTATGCAGATTGTTTGTCGTTAAGCAATGCGGGTGGCCGCGGGCGCCAGGCGCCGGCCGGAGTTTATTACATCAGAGCGAGCGCACTTGGCGCGTCTCTCTCTACCCTGCCGCGCCGTCTGCCGAGCCGCAACCTCTTGTGGGCGCGGTTCGCCTCGCCACCACCGTTGTCGGAGTTTTCTCGAAGGTTCCCTGCGTGGGAAAAGAAAATCACTCGGAAAAACAAAAATAGTAACAATATGGAAAAAATTAAACTACTGATTTAATAATTCAATCGCTAAAAAAAGTGACTGCAAGGTCTCAACGTAGATTTTACAACAAAAAAATGCTACTTTACTTAAAATACTTCATATCTTCTCCAATAATTGTTCATTCTAGGAACTAAAGGTATCCTCCTGTTCACTTCACTCAGTTGTATCCACTTAAACACGAAATTCAGCAAATTTCAGACACCTGTAAATTCTCTATTCGCGGGAAAAATTGGATTGCTGATTTAACGATTCAATTGCATAAAAAAGTGACTGCAATGTTTCAACGTAGATTTTACGCCAAAAAAATGCTACTTTAACCACTATTGTGAGGTAATTTAACCACGGGGGTGGTTAAAGTAGCATTTTTGTGTTGTGAAATCTACATTGAAATATTGCAGTCACTATTTTTAGCAATTGAATTGTTAAATCAGCGACTAAATTTTTTCCGTGAATAGAGATTTTGCAGGTGTCTGAAATTTGCTGCACCGAAAAAAAAGTGAAGTTGATTTAACATTCAAGATGTAAAAAAAATGTGCGAGAACTTTAAAAATGCCGAATTAGTCTCCGCAGCAGTTACTTAATATATCTTGGCATTGCTAAAATAACTGTTGTAGCGGGTAATTCAGCATTTTATAAGTTCTCGCACACTTTTTTCACATCTAGAATGTTTAATCAACTTCACTTTATTTTCGGTGTGAATTTCGTGTTTAAGTGGGTACAACTGAGTGAAGTGAACAGGAGGATACCTTTAGTTCGTGGAATGAACAATTATTGGAGAAGATATGAAGTATCGTCCATAGATAGTAATTTTGACCATAGTTTTTTCTCAGTAAATAGATGAGGGGTAATGAACTCCCAGACAAGGTGAGAATGAGATAAATAAAAGACATTCCATCTCATTCGGTAATGACTGGTGAATTTAAGGTAATTCGTCAAACTCTCTGACGTGGTCGAACCGGCATGCGATATATCGCATCAACTAGGCCAAAAATCTCTGCAGATGTGCATAATTCACACAGTTCAATACGTGTATCGATTTCTGTACCGAATGCGAAGTTTTTTTCGAGACAGGATCCAGCTTTCAATTCTTTGAATTTTGCAATTTTTTTTTTTTTTGTTTAAAATGATTCTTTAAACTCACGCGCAGGGGCTATTGTCCTTTAACCATACGACCTAATAATTCAAAATCAGCCGAGTTTTTTTTACTTGATCGATGCGATATATCGTACGTCAGAGAACTTGACGAATATCACCATAAATAAAAGCGTTGCTGACTCTCAGTGTCGCGTGATGAAACAGAGCCAGTCACCATTTCTGCAGAAGATCTGCTGAATGATGTTTTTCCCAGCAATGACGGTAAGAAATCGATGACAAATTCAGTGTAAGTAGGCTAAATGAGTCGGTCCTTATTTGCTCGGACACAGTTATTTCGATGCCAAGGATCAGTTTTCTTTTAATAGTCTTAGAAAAGTAAACAATGCTCTAAGCCGTGAAGAAGTGGTTCGCCTTCATTTGATCGTATAGGCAAAACGAATCCTACGTGTCGCAATTGTTGCATCCTTAAATATTCGCTATTATCGCTTGCAACGGTTTGGGTGACTGTAAATGAGCTCCCTTATTATTATAATCAGGCACTCTACGGATGTAAGGTTGACTCCAGCCATTCAATTTGGTTCGAGATTTTTCCTGAAGCTTGCGTTTGGGTAGAATGAAAATCAGTGAAATTTTAAGTAAAAAAAAAGCGCATCAGTTTTCTCATAAAAACACAATTGACGAGTGAGAATTTAGTAGTTGTCGAAATGATTTTAAGCTCTGCTGTCTGCAAAAATCCGAGAAGTAATACATACTATGTAAAAACGAAACGGACGAGTGAGGGGTGTGTCTTGATTATTGCTGAAGATGAGTTATATGCTTGAAACCTGTCCAAAGTAAACAATTCTTTTGAAAATAATTTTAACGTGCATGTGAGTCGTAAATTAGTTAACTAGAAAAATACGGAACGTATTTTCCATATGCGGCAAACACGTGACGTATTTTTCCATTTTTCATTTAATTTGAATCTTCACTAAATACGGATTACCTGAGTTTTTTTGTGTTTTCCAGTAATAAAGCAAAAAAGAAAACAAATGTGCAACAGATCAGTTGAGATTTCGAGTTTTCCGCGAGTGAATATTTGGTGATAATGGTGGGATTTTTTCTATCCTCTGCTGTGGGCTGGGAGTAACTTTCTGTGTTTTATTGAGACATTAAAAAGTAAGGACAAAGATCGACTTCGCTCGAAGTTAGAGACCCTGAGAGGAGCGTAAAACGACAAAGAGAGATAATGGAAAACGCAGACGTAACAACTCAAAGAGTTGGTAAGTGAGCTCTCGGAAAAATCCTTTTTGCGTCCAAGTAATCGTGAGTCAAATGTTGCGGCTTCCGCGGAAGAGGCGGAGAAGGGGGGTCGAATTTGATGAGGTTGGAGGGGTGGAGGGGCGTGGAAAACTGAGGAGACATCGTGAAGTTTAAATGACGTCATTAAAATAGCGCCGTGGGGAGCCTGCTTTTGCGGGGGAGCTAATATCAACCGATTTATTCGAACGGAAAACCTCGGGGTACTCTTACTTTTTCACCATGAGATGGCATGTTGACGGATTGCTGTGTAAATTTGACTTCATTTATTCATGTTTATTTTTCCATTCCACATTTTAACTTTTTCTAAGTTTAATTTTTTCAGGTAAAGCTCGGTTTAAGTTCCTCAGTCTAAAAGGAGATATGCATGGAAAAAAAATTGCATGTATAAGTTTAAGCAAGCGTTTTGAGTTTCCAAATTGTCTTTTTTCCCGTCCAATTTCCAAAAAATTTGTGCCTTTCCCGTTAGTAATAACTGTCAGAGAGGCCTCTTCTCTATAATATTTGGGGAAACCTGTGACCAGGGGCCCAGGTTTTTTAATCCTACGCAGTAAGATTGTGAACCATCTCTTTTTAAAAATGTCAATTTCCAATTTCTGTAATAATAATTTCTTTCAAAAAATCTTATGGGTGGATCCCCCTGAGTTTTGCAATCAGCTTGCTATCGTAAAATTTTTGGAATGTGATCCGGCGATCGGATTTTTAGGGATGCAAAACGGATTTTTTGGGGGTTGTGAATGAAAAAGGTGCGATGAAACTTCTGACTTTGTCATTGGGCACAATTGTCATCCTAATTGTACATCCACGACAGTTAATTTTTTGCACCGGATAACCTATAAAACGGACACGCACGGCGAAACGGTAAAAATGGGGAAGTTAAAAGCCTCGCAGGAATCATATATGCGCGCAATAATTTCTGCGAAGCTGATTCAAAGCATTCGTCACACCAGATTAATTACAGGGATGCTGACCTAATGCCGCCAAAAGAGACAGTGAGTTATTCGTAACATACGAAATGTATTGTAGCAACCTATGAGTCGTAATGGGAAAAAATGTCCAAAATACGTGGAATATGGAATCAAGTAGGTGAAATGGAGAATGAAGTTTCCTTACATGCAATCTGACCTAAACTTTGATAAGTAAATAAGGATTTTCTCTGGCTCCCGATGATTTTAACGCAGGTGTATGTAATGGTAATCAAGAGAAAATAAAGAAAATAGACTCATTACATAAAAACTCGTTGTGCTGAACAGACTAACAGAAAGCATACGTCATCAATTACTTAAAATGCAGTTGTAGCTAAGATAATATTGAAAGAAAAACAAGATGATTAAATCACGAGAAAACCGTCGACGGGGGTAAACTAAAAAATGTACTTTACTAGGTTTGTTAGATTATAATCCATAAAAGACAGTTTTTGCATGGAATTTCTATTAGTCAGTTCAGTCCCTTATTTTTTGAGAATCTAATTTTTTTTCAATGATACATATTTCCACCTCTACTTCATTCCGATGGTGCCAAGTATACACTCATGAACAAAAATGTGGATTTGTCTCCTTTTTGTTTCTCGCTGACCTTAAGGCTCGCTTTACTTTCACGATACTTTCGCATGCAGCTATTTTTTTTCTCAGTTTCTCTCAATAATTCGTTGATTTTAAATGTGCCATCCTCGGAAAATTGCTCCGGTCATATGTCTCCGGACTCGATGGACTTTGGTTTTTTGTTGTGAGAGGTCTGAACGATGAATGATAAAAAAAGGGCTTATTTTCATGTGCGTAAGTTGAGAATAGCCATTAGAAATATTTATCTCGTGGAATTGCAGAGGAACAGACACAAATTTTGTGAGACTTTTGTACCGAGTGCTTTTTTTGGGTTTTGCACTTCTGCAAGTGCGAGAGACGTCATGTCATCGGAAGCGGTTTTTCCGAACAGATGATTCGATGACATCTCATGGCCGGCTTTTCAGGGCCCGGGGCCGCACAGTGGATCGAGCCGATAGGAGAGGTCAGACAAAATTTGGAAACTTTAGAAGCTTATAACTCTGTTTATACGAAACTTTGAGGTTCTGAAAGTGGTTCCATTGTTTTCCAAGTGAAATTTTATATCAATAGCACCCCTTAAAGTTAAAATTGTGATGAGACAAACGTAAAATTTCACAATTTTTGTTAAAAATTTCATATCCGACTTTCTCCATTGACTCAATCCACTGTGGGCCGGAGCCAAGTTCTGCCGGATTCAGCTTTGGCTCGGGGCAGTTGGAATTTCCCCGGAAATTGCGTGTGTTCCATTGTAAAATTCTGAGTAGAAAACGTGTACTGCAGTGGTAAAGCTCTGACCTTGTTTGGTGGTCCATCTTTCGTCTGAGCCTAATCTACAGGTTCATTACAGGCTTCCCGTTTTCCGAATACGTGTGGATAAGTTACGATTCCGGCATTGAAAGATTTCGGCCTTTCCGAACATTCTGCCGAAAAATTTTCGGACTTGCTTGATTTTTAATTTATTTTCAGAGGGAAAGTGCAATCATTAGTGTTTTAATGGTTCAGTATAATCTGCTTGAGGACTTTCTCAGGAGCCGTTCCTTAATTACGTAACGCACTTTTTCGGCATTTTTTTCCCTCACCCACCCTGTAACGCTTTTGTAACGTAGGTTCCCATCCTTTAACACGTAAAAACAAAATGGCATAACGCACTCCTCAACTACCCTCCCCTGGATCGTTACGTAAATTGAACTGTCCCTTAGGTCATTACAGTCATTTTAGACATTTAGACTGATATCGAAACTACACTCGAATGCTAAATCTTTCCTCTAAGCATAACCACGCCTTTGTTACGTTGAATTTGTTGGTCAAAATTGATAAGTGAATTCTTTAGTCTCCTGGCAAAAGAATTGCGATCTCGAAATTCGAGCGAAACAACGAGTAGCTGCAATAATGGAACCGATCGATGCGATATATCGCATGTCGTTCTGACACAACATATTGCGTCCATCGAATCACCTTAACGAGATTTTTACATTTTCGCTCCGGAAGTTTCCGGATTTTTTTTTTTTTCAAAAATCGGACATTTTTCCAGACAATCTAGGAAATTTTCCCAATAGATCCGGAAATTTTGCCCAGAAGATCCGGAAATTTTCCTAGAAGATCCGGAAATTTTGCTATAATATATCCGGAAATTTTTTAGAGGATCCGGAAATTTTCCCAGAAGATCCGAGAATTTTCCCAAATAATCGAGTTTGACTTGCGGGAAGCCTGGTTTATGAGTCGCTTTAGACGCGATTTAGATTCCCAAGATCTTGAGCGCGGTGTCTGTCGAGAGCGCTAATGAGGAGACGTCCGCCATTTTGAGAGAGGCGCCCGGGGCCCGGGGGTGGAAAGCGCGGCCGCGGGAGACCACCCTCCGCGCGCTGCGGCTGCGGCGCTTCAAGTGGCCGCGCAGAGGGTTGAAGGCGCGGGCGCCGGGGCCGGCGAGAGAAGTTATTCAGTTTATCCCTCACCCTTGGGCCCCGAGCAGCGAGGGGCAGCAATCCAGGAGTCATGAATAACAAAAACATGCATTAATATGCCTTTTCCGGGACACGAGAGCGAGTTGTTTTCAATTACGCCGCAATTAGCTCACCCCTTCCACCACACTCATCCCTTACTCTCGACTTGTTTCAATTGTTGCCGTTCCGGGTTTGGAGAGAGCGTTCAGGATACTGCCGTGCTAGGGAAGAACGCCGTATGAACTTTTGGATTGCATTCTGCAAAAAGGAGCCACTAGCATTGCAATGTTGCTAAGATTGTGCAACTTCTTTTGTCTTGGAGGAAAAACCCGGTTATCCCTTAATAGTTTCTATTTTACTCGCTAAAAACGGTAAATTTAAGACACAAATTACCATCTAAATTTCATAGTTTTTCACAATTTCCGCAATTTTATTGCAAAGGATGAAGTTGCACAATCTTAGCATCATTGAAATGCTAAAGGCTCCTTATTGCAAAATGCAATCCTCTTGAAAGTTGCCAAATTTCCCTGGATAAAACGTATATTTTAGAGGAAAGTTTTGCATATTTTTTGTTGGAATTTTCGGAAATTTAAGATTAAATTGCAAACTGAGTTGTCTTACAAATTAGAGGGAAAATATTCGAAATTATCCTGGTAAAGCAGCTTTTTGTTAAAGGAAACATGGTAGCGTCTAAGGGATCATACGGTGTTCTTTCCTTCGCATGGCAGGATAGGTTTGTATTATATCCTTTGATACTTGCGAAAAATAGAGACCCCCCTTTCAGCATAGCTGCGATTTTTTAAAAGTGGCCAGGCCCCCGTTTGCCAGGCAGGGCTGCGTCTTTCCAGTAGATTCGAGGGGTGCTGTTTCGAGGGTCCCCGCATTGGAAAATGTTCAAAAATTGCGACCGCTCGTCAGTTAACTATTTGAAGAGAAATCAAAAGTTTGATTTTGGCTATCATTTGAGCAAAATGCAGTTTTTCTAAGGTTTCAGCCATGGATTTGTTTGTAAGGATTTTCCCATATGAGCGAGTAGCTCATTTGGACTCATTTTGCAATTTGGAACTATACATTCTGGCTCTTCTGGAAAAACACTTATGTGCACAGGGAAACTAATGGCGCATACGTCGTTTTTAAACCGGGCTAGGATTTATAGTTACAAATTGCAAAATGTAGTCCATTTAAGCATAGTTGGGTGGGGGCAAAGAAACGTGGCCTGTTGTATTGTCTATTGCGTTAAAAGCGAAATGTAGCAAACTTAATTTTAAACGAATCTGAGCTTCCAGCCAATTTTCTTATTAATAATATGTGAATTCAGGTCATGCTTAAAAAAAAAAAAAAACAGTTGAATTATCCTCTTGCACATTGTTTCTTTTTAAGCATGGCTAGAGTTCACATATTATTAAAGAGAAAATCGGCAAAAAGATATCTTTCTTTCATACTGAGTAGCCGAAAACCCAATCATTTTGTGAATTCTAAACTTTACCAAAAGCGTTCGAAAAATTATCAGACTTATTTACCCGTTTTCCTGCGGTGTTCAGCAATAAAACAAGGAAACATACCGGTTCTAAGGCTGTTCTCTGTTGTGCAGATTGTCTATAGAGTGAGAAGCTTTGTCAGGGCATGGAAAATTATGCATTAAAGCGCACACGAGAAATCCGTTTCCACTTCAGGTTTTTGTCACGCAATTTTAACACGAGTTGAGTGCCATCTCTGAGATTTTAAAATAAAATTGCCTTTTTTGTCTGCTCATTTTTTCACTAAAATCCTTATTCGGTATATTAATAATTGTTTTAGCATATAAAGTTCATTCTGATTAAAGGCAGCTTTAAAAAGTACGATCCTCTGCAGTCTGGTGGAAATTTCCATGAACTCGATCTATTTTTCGTTAAATCCTGTTGCCAGTTGGATCAGGCCTCTCTATTTGCATGATTACAACACATGAGTCAGACTTTTTCAGTCTACTGTGCGTGTGCGAATGATAAATTTTCGGTTAAGTTGTGCTGGCGAAGCTATTTTTGACATCAATCCGTGAATTCCATTGCGTTTGTAATTATTTTCTTGGTGCCGTCAATCATCAAATAATATTCTTGCGTCAGAAAATGGGACGCATAACTTGTGTTTCTTGCCTCCTTCTCCTCCTATTTATTATCAAACAAATAATAGCGGTAAGTACTCATTATACGATAATAGAGTATTATTTTGTTAATTTCTTGTTCTTCCACGCCTCTAGCGTATTATGAAAGATAGGTGCAGCAAGGCTCAGTGCAGTCGGGGAAAATATACTTAACAAAATATTTTTACTAGCACCTTAGTATTTACGGATTCCTTTATGCTTAAAATGGATTTTGCTTTGTTTGCATTTTTTAAGTTACATAGTTTACGTGAACTCAGTGATACAAGTGCGGCTTCCGGCGAGAGTAAAAATTATATGTGCACTGAGAAAAAAACTCCGACCGTGGAAGCCATATTTACGGGCTATATAGACATACCGGCCGCGTTCCGGGCTCAGAGACCGAAAGTTCCGAGAGCAGCACCCGAAGCAATTGAAGCCACGGCTCCTGCACCCGGAACTTTCGGCCCCTGAGCCCGGAACGGCCGGTATGTCTACATAGCCCGTAACTTTTTTTGCAGTGTGAAAAAGCTTGGTTCATATTTCTTTCCCCTCTACCTATGACTCAACCTCTCTCAGATCTGTTACGTAATTTATGACTGGCGCTCATAAAAATGTTCATCAACCCAAAAGATTGGTTGCAGTGAACCGCATTACGAGAATTTCACTAGAGTTATAAAAGCAATCACTTGACTACTTCTTGAGTATTACAGAAATACCCTGCGGAGTTTGACTGAGCATTTATCCTTTTTCCCACTCACATTTTCAGATAGATCCCAACATTGAAGAAAAGAAACAGATAATACAGGACATCGAGAGAAATGATCTGTGCAAGTGCATTCAAATATCGCAGGTGTTCGGCGATATGCAGCCAAAACGCCGTGCACTGAAAGACTGCAAAGATGCGCTTTCCGCCTTTAAGGCCTTGCCGGAGACCTGGCAATTAGCAGTGAGTTTCAAACTACCTTATTCAGCTACAAGTTAACGTTTTTTGTAAAAACAGCTGTATGTTTTAAACATTCAGCAACAACTAAAGCTCTGCTAATTTTTTTTTTTTTTTTTTTTTTTTTTTTTTTTTTTTATGGGGGGGGGCTTTTCTTTTATAACTAAAACTGAGGAATTAACATACATATACACAAATAAAATGAACAAGTCTACACAGATGGGTGAAAATAGATCACGAGACTTGTTGGGTTATATATGTCGCAGGCAATTGACAATCGCCGGCAATTCGCAAGCGGTTCACGTTTGATGCGCATTATGCGCATCGGCATAATCCAATTTCTAAGGGCTATGGTCTTCAAAAGTATGAGCTCGGCTTGAAGTGCCTTCATTTTTTGTGATACTCTACGCTTTGTCACTATGTTAGTTTAGTTGCCTGTCCGATCTCAACCCACCCAATGTCACGGAGTTCACTGCACTCTCTTCGGAGTGTACGTATTCCTGCAATGTTTTTAAGGATAGAAAAGTGTCTATTCACATTATAGGTAACATAATCAGCACTCTACTCTTGTTCTTTTATTTTTGCATTTTATGGTTTTCTGTATTTATTCACCACTGGCTTGTAAATTGCCGGCGATTGTCAATTGCCTGCGACATATACACTGAAAAAAAAATCTCGGTGTATATACTAAGAAAAGGGTAAAATTACCAAGAATTCAGGGTTCTATTTGATCCCAGTTTTTTCTTGGTAAAATTATTATTTGTGGACTTGGTAATTTTACCGAGAAATCTCGGTAAAATTATTGAACTTTCTCGGTAATTTTGCTGGACCTTGGTAAAAACGCTAATATTTTTTATCGACTGTGGTAGGATTACCGGGACAAAATGGCAAAGTTACCGGGAATCGATTACCAATAAAAGTGGTATTCTTACCTGAAAAAACAGTAAAAATACCGGTTTTTAGGTAAGCTTACTAGTCTGTCTTGGTAAAATTACCAATAATTAGTAAAAAAAAGTGAGATGGTAAAGGTACCAACGGACCTTGGTGAAAACGCCGGGAATTTTTTTTCAGTGTGAGTTATAGATTTATTGAAGCGTTCACACTAAGACGAATCTCAAGATAAATATCTTATTATGACGCAAGATCTATACGAGTCCATGGTCTTCAGGGACTCCAAGTCTAAATCCTCTTGGTTCAGACTTCATACTCTCCAACAATACTTACTCCTCGTTCAACGAGAAATTAGTCACTCTAAATCAAACAAAAAGACATAAAACATGATACCTATGACAATGAATACTCTCTGATGTACCTAGGTGTGTCCCCGTGCCAGGAGACAAGAGTGTCGTCACGATCCTAAAAAAAGTCATTTCAGCCAATGGGTCTGCACCTTCATATGCGACCTCACCCCAGAGGAGAAAACCAGGTTCTACTTCAGGACGCTGCAGCCACCCCTGACTTGGAGGAAAACCTTACGAGAGATCTTAAACGGGATTGCCCGACACCAAGAACTCATCGAATGGATGGAGCGGCGAAATAACCGATTTCCAGAGATTTCGGAAGCTGACTTACCGGTTAATTAACCCTCTCATTAATTTTTCACCGATTTATCTCCCACAGAAAACATACTTCCGATAAACGGAAAACGATTATAACATACATGAGGATAGAGCGTTTTTGTAACGTGTTTTGTATAATTTGAAAATTGTAGGCCCACACTATAATATAGGAACATGTTTTCTACGGGAAAGCGGGGTTTTTGGCCCAGCTCTTTTCAATTTCATCGTAAGAAAGTATCTCAAGATCGATACTAGCTTGTGGACTGAGAGTGGTGCACGTAGTATATCCAGATGAAAAATTTTGTGAGGTTGGAGTTTTCCTGATCACTTTCAACTTTTAATCTGAATTTTTTCTACGTAATACTCGCAATTACGCACAATCGAACATTAATTCATGATCTCCGAGAAATTTTAAGTATACCCTGAGATTTCCATTTCTAAGTAAACATTTCCTTAGAACATTTGCGCAAAAAGTAGTGGAAGATCATCAATATTTTTTAAGTATGGCAAAGGACAATAGAGCAAAGGAAAAGACGCGCGTTGATGACGGCGCAGAGTTGCAACTATTCGTGCTTGATGGATGTCCGTGTTGCGTGTGAAAAATTGAAGGCGCGATGCCTAGTGCGCGCGAAGCGTATCTTCCCATCGCGCGCGATTGTGTCGATCTTTGCGATACACTATTCATAGAATGCTCTCTAAGTATTTAAATATTTTCGAATATTATCAAAATATTCATAGAAAATTCTGTTCTATCTCTAAAGATTTCTAAAAACATGAAACATTGACAGACCAATACTACGATACGATCTTAACGCAATTCGATTTTCCTATAGGATCTGATCATCCTCAAAAAGCTGTACATGAGCTAAATATTGCCGCTTAGAACATTAAAACTGATGCATGTTCTTTTCCTAAAAAAAATTGAGAACATGGTTACCTACATGTACCTTAAATTAGAATGTATCGTATCGCTTGAAGATTGAAAATCTTTAAAAGGCTATTTAGGGATCGTTTCAACCCTCTGAAATTATCTTGCCGTCACGATGTTTTCATCATATCGGGGTAAGTTTGTCGTGCGTAAATTGTTGTAGTAATGAATATTCCTTAGAAAGTCTGAATTTTAAAATAAAATCAGTCTTCGATTGAATTTTCATCAATGTCTTCACTTCGTAAGTTTATCATCCTTTTACCATCGGAAACATTTCAGGCATACAGTTTGCTCTTTTCTTACTTCTTTCCATCCTTTCTCCCTTCGTGCAGCTGCCTGGGATTTAAAGAACAGAAAGGCACGCTTTAATGCACAAAAACAGCGGACGACCTCCTGTAGTGACCTGGCACATTTCAGTCACACCGTCGTAATGAGATCTCGGCTCTAGATTTCAACTCATTATGTCGCTCTGGTAGCTCGGCGTTAGAAAATGAGATAGAGAGATTATGAAGAGGGTTTTCAGCAACGCACTCATCTTTCCGTACCCATTTTTTGTCTGAAACATGCAAAAGACGTTCAATTGGATACACTCTCCTGGGTTGGCAATATTTTTTAAATTTATGGAATTATTGTTGAAATTCAGGAGCTTGGACCACATAAAGTGAGCTGATGCAAGTTAGCAGTTTCTCTTTCCTGTGCAAAAAAATCACGAAAAATTACAATGCAATCGTAATTTATGTACATGAAACATTTGTACATACGTACTTATGTACATTTTTGTATGTACGTTTCTAGAATAAACTCTTAAATCTTGAAATGAAGTTAAGGATTTTTCATAAAATGTATTTTCTTGAATAGTTTATAAACTGTCTTAATAAATTCTTCCTCTTATTGTGTCAATGTTTAGTGACGGCCAAAGTGCGAAACCACGTATCTTCGTTCGCCATGTTGCAGACTTCCTATCAAACTTTTTTTCTTCCTAACATTGGTCAAATAGTCATTAATGATTTCTTGATTTCCTTGACTTTTCTACTCAGTTATCAGAATATTCTGTCATAGAATTTCAGGTCATAAAGTTGGTCCATTTCTCTCTGAAAAAATAAAAAAGGAGAGAAAATTTTCAGACACTGCAATAAAAGGTAAGTACACGGTTTCGTACTTCAGGTATCGCTTTCTCAAACGACCCTTTCCTCCTGTGTACTGAGTACCCCACTATGTTTCTGTATTTTCTGCCGTTCTTTTAGAAACCTCTTTCTACCAAAAGGTGATTTTGTATTGATGGGTAAAACCTGTGACAAATAAACAAAAAAAAAAAAAATACAAAAAAACAAAACAAAACTTTGGCTACCGATGTGTACCTGACCAGTGACCAGGGTCGTTTCTTGAGTTGTCATTTAATACAAGTTTCACTATGTCTTATGCATATAATATACACCTGTTCTTTTTAATTCACCACATACTTATAGGTACACAAGAATTCATCCTACCCGCAGTGCGCAGTGTGCTGTGCTGATGATGGTGGGTAAATGAATTAAACTTGAAGGACCCCAGCAAACCCTCGCTATTAAAAGGGATCTTCGCATCGTAATATATTTCTAAACACGGGCCGGAGTTTTCCTTTTATTTAATTTTTCCTCTCCTATTTCTCGCGATCACAAAACGGAGCGCAAGCCCTGTCATAAGTCGAGTGCATCCGTGAATGGGAGGGAAGGCGTCTCATTATGGACGTGAATATGAGGCTCTGAAATTGTGAGCCATGCCCCCTCTTCTGGAGGACTCGTGGACGGAGCTCCTTGAAATGGCTGCCTTTTAATTGCAAAAAGAGAGCATCTCTGCGGAGGGTTGAGGTTAGGTGCGGGTCAGGATTCTTCGCCTCTTAAGGATTGTGTGCGGCCGCATTTAAGCAGGCAGTTATCAGCGGCGTGGCGTGAATTGCGATGTATCGATTGTTATGCCATTTAAATCTATGGTAAAGAATCGATTATTTAGGTGTTCGCTGCGAACACCCTGTATATCGATCCTTTTCCATGGGTTTAAATGGCATAACAATCGATATATCGCAATTCACGCCACGCCACTGGATTTTTGCTCGCATAGTTCCGCGTGCATCCCGTTATTGAACTCACATGATACTGGTTGTCTACTACGCTGGAAAAAAAATCGATCCAGACTCTTAAAAACATTCACTGAAAAAAATGGTATGCTGTTTTAGCACCTAGGATGTCGAAAAAGTGTCTGGTGATCCTGAGATGCTACCTTAATTTCCCACGCAGTTGAATTTGCATTCATAGGATGTTAAGTTAACTGCGAGGGCAGTAAAGGCAGCATCTTGGGATCACCAGACACATTTTTGACATCCTAGGTGCTAAAACAACATATTATTTTTTTCAGTGTCGACAAGAAAAAATACTCTTGTTTCAATCGGATTTTTGCTTGAATCGAAAGGAAATCCGCTTAAATCAAGAAGCTCGGCTCTTCGATCCGAGGAAAAATCCGATTGAATCGAAAGTATTTTTTCTTGTCAATGTTGTTGAGTCTGGACTCTAGATCCAAGCGACTTTTTTCAGTAATGCGTCATCAAATATGCAAAAAAAAAAAAATTGACCTTCGAAATATTCTCCCGTGCAATGCAATAACGCCGTATACGCCATTTTACATTTTTTGGAAACAATGTGTTATAGCAGAAAAACTTGTGTGCCTTGGAACAATGTTTTACAGCGTTCTTTTGCAAATACTATCAAGAACTTGACCTGCAAATTTGAGGTGCATGGGTGAAGCATTTTGTATTTTATAAAGTGTTAAGTTCCAAAAAACGGGGGGAATCTTGATGGATTGACGGCGTTCTTGCTTAGCACGGCAGTAGTATGGTTAAAAACAATTATATATTCAACTTTTATTAAAAACAAATTATATATTATAGACTATCTAAATTTTGCAGTACGAGGAGAGCCAATTTAGGCTCAATTTAAAAGCAACATATCGATGACCAAAGTCCGAGACCACATCTCTTTTGGGATGTTTCAGAATTTCCGCTCCTATTCTATTTTTGCGAAGCCGATATCGAACGACAAGCCATTTGTATCGTTCGAAATCCATGCAAAATATTTTGCTAACAATGAAGGAACATTGTCAAGATTCTCAATAATTAGTTGAGTAGTTTTTCGAGAGAAAAAATAAACTATGACGGGAAGTCTGCTATACGTCGTAAAAAGAAATGCGTAGTTTTGCACATTTGCCTTCAATATGTGTCATTTGGTTTCCTGAGCAGATTGGTGCAGCTATGAATGAGCCAGAAATGGTAGTTTCTTGGGGCAAAATGTGTGGTCCAATCAATAAATGATATATTCTTAGCTGATTCTGTTGGGAAACCGTGAATCAATGGGCCAGTTGCGCTGGCCACAGAATCGGGGTTTGGTGCTTTATTCTTGCAAATCGACTAAAAATGATAAGATCTGTGCAACCAGCAACTTTCTACGTTGAGTATTAACCGAGATATCGCGCCTTCAAAAACTCGATTTATGACGTCATCCACCTCATTAGGACATTCCATGTTATGAACTTCCGTGGTGGACGACGTCAAAAACCCGAATCTTCAAAGGACGATATCTCGGTTGATATTCAACGTAGTAAGTTGCTGTTTGGACAGACCTTCTTATTTTTAGCTAATCTATAAAAATCGAGTATCAAAACACGATTCTGTCACCAGCGCAACTGGCCCATTGATTGAAACTGAAAAAAAAAAAAAAAAAAAAAAAAAAAAATTAGCTGCGAGCGTAGTTTTACTAAGTTAGTAGTTCAATAAGTCGCGCGTAGTTAGACTGAGTCGTTTTTCAACATTAACTTAGGGTCTCACAAAGGTACTTCCTCAAAGAAAATACCTAATAAATCATTATACTTAATAATAAGTTAATACTAATTAAACCGATATTTCGTATTGCTCCAATGACTGCAGGAAATGCGGATCTTAATCTCCGTGAGGTAACACTGAAAAAAAAGAATCTTAAATTTGCCGCCAAGAAGTATTTCTTTTTAAATCAAGAATTTTGCTGCTTAATATAGACTACTCTTTTGCTTAACCCAAGAATTATTTTTCTTGTATCAAGAAAAATTCAGCTTAAAGCAAGATAAAACAAATTCTTGGCGGCAAATTCAAGAATCATCATGCTTGAGCTAAGCTACTTTTTTTTCCAGTGAACAATACACACGAATCAAACGAGATCGAGAAAGTCACCTTGCCATTATTTGAAACCTAAAATAACTGAATCGGTAGTCGGAAGTACCCACGTTGCCATGAAATCTAGAATAAATGAGTCCATTACTTTGCTGGATCTTGTTGAGCTGGTGGAAACAATTAAACGAGGCTGCCTATGGCGCGGAACACTATGGGTGGGGATGTCGACTTTATTGGAATCACGCGACTATCTGAGGACTCTGAGGGCTGAAAGCACGACACCCGCTGAGAGCATGCGCTGAAGCTTTTAAAGCGCTCGCATTAAAATTCTTAAATCATCTGCCGTTTTTCTAAAGTGAGGAGAAGCCACCCACTGTGTTTCTCGGTGTTGTTGTTTTTCTGTCCTTTCATCGTGGAATGGGTAGGTGCGCGAACGTGATTAAGAGAATATTAGATGGAGGGCAGCGGCGCGGCGTGGCGTTTATTGCTATATATCGATTGTTATACCATTTAAATCTATGGTAAAGAAGCGATTAAGAAGGTGTTCGCTGCGAACACCCTGTCTATCGATCCTTTTCCATAGGTTTAAATGGCATAACAATCGATGTATCGCAAAGCACGCCGCGCCACTGATGGAGGGGAGTAGAATGAATCGGGGACATTGGCGTGGTGGTTTGCGGTGAATCGTTTGATGCGCCATTTAAACCTATGAAAAAGGATCGATTATCGATTAATCGATTCTCTACCATGGCTTCAAATAGGATAGTTCCGATCGCCGATGATTTAAGACTAGTCCGACTTTGAGAAAGATTGTGCCTTTTAATTTATGCATCACGTTTCGCTAGTGTGCGTATTTGAAGATGAGAAAAGTAGCACACTGCGACGCAAAATTTGTAATAAAGTTGCAGATCGATGGTGAAATTGCAGAAAAAAGTATCTCGGCTTGCGGCGTTGCAGACTTCCTGTCAGATTTGACTTTCTGATTAGAAAACTGACCAAGACCTCGGCGATTTTTTTTCTCCAGGTGAAGAATATTCTGTAAAAATTTCAGGCCATGCGATGTTTTTTCGGCCTCCCTAGAAACATTGAAGCGGAAATGCAGATTTTTACAGACCCCAAATGATGATTATACGCGTTATTGCAGTTTTACCTACAAAATTGCGATAAAATTGGATTTTTTCTTTCCTAATAAACCTTGAAATTCCAACATTTTTACATATTTGGTCATTAAAGGACGCTTTCAACAAAAAATTAACTAGGTTCCTCCCATGTGCAAGAAAACATACGCGATTAGCTATGCGAAGAATTATAGCAACGTATTTCATTTCAATTGTATTGCAATAATCCCCAATGAGAGGAGCCCCTTCAATCGGTGAATGGGCAACATGCACAACAATCCAAGGCACGTGCCTAGTAGCAATGTTACCAAGCAGTCAAAAATTGTAACCTATGTTAATCGAGCTATCGAGACACTGTGTGATGAAAAATAAAGGGGATGCTGAATCGGGGTTTTCCAGAACTTCCTCCAGCGTAAATTGTATAGTTTTATATCCTTTCCAAAAGCCCCTCCCCCTTTATTACTGGCAGCACAATAATCGATGAATTAAGGGTATTCAGGATGAAATATGTATGTGATTTTAGAAAAAAAAAGAAATAAAAAAAGAAAAAAAAACTGTCAAAGCTGAAGAATAATCTGTAGAACTTTTTATGGGTGGTTAAAATTCCGAAAGCGCGAACAAAGATTTGCCATAAAAACATTTTCCTGCAAACTTTTGGGTGCTGCCTGACTTCATCGGGTTCTAAACTGACCGAGGGTTGACGTATGTTTTTCTAACTGCATTCTTTATAACTCTTCCACAAAAACAAATGTGTTCAGATACGCGCTCGATATTTTTTCTTAGAAGTGTTCTTGGAATTTCGACAATTGTTAAATGTATTGCTAAGTTTTAATACTGGGAATTTTAACAATTTTAAATTTTTAAGTCTAAAATTCTACTTGTTTACTTGTATTTGTATTTTTTATTTATTTTCAATTTTTTACTATGCACGGATCCAAATATGTGCTTATTTAAAATTGGATATTTGGATGTTGTAAAATTGCGAGGAATCCCCCGGACGGCAAATGCCTTGGGAGGTGATTTTCTAGTTATTGTAGCTCTGTGTATTATGGAAATCGTGAAAAAAATAAAAATCTTGTCTATCTATTTAGAAAAGTTCTTGGGTCAAGAAAAGCCGGGCCGCAGCCCACGTTTTAGAGGGGCAACGTTGTGATATTTAAACAATTTTCAGCATTCATTGAAAAACTGACAATATTACGAATGCAATAAGAATGAGCAATAGTTTACTTAATCGCCGCAATGGGCGATGCCAATAAAGTTGCGATTCGAGAGGAGCAATAGTAAGCAACGAACAACAAGCGAATTTTATTACAACGCCTGCAATGCAACTATTCGAGCTCCACGGACGCCCGTGTTGCATAAGCATGGAAGTTAAGGCGTTTTCACTCTGCAGGCACTCACCACTTTTAGTTGTATAATTCACAAATTTGTGAATAAAAAAGTTCAGTCTTAGTACTCCTTAGTATATACATCCGTCCAATAAAACATACAGACTTTATTTGAATCAGTGAGAACGAAAACACACCAACGCGAAAAAATGGCAGTAATCTGCAGACACAGACAAAACTGCACGGTAGGTGCAGAAGTTAGTCTAAGAAAAAGATTTTTGGTGCCGAAAGACAAGTACTTAAGGACACTTTAAAGGTCCGAGTTGAAACAGATGCGCTAACTTCAATTATCTTCATGAAAATTGGCTGTCTCAAATGAAAATTGAGCATTTTCAAGATACCACCGAGTTGGTGTTCTCACTGATTCATTTGAGGACCGTGGAGGACAAAGTGCATAAGTGCAGTTTTTGAAAAAATTGACTTATTAATGTGATTTAACATTCTGATGTAAGAAAGAGTGCGAGAAATCACAAAAAACTGAATTACCCGCTACAGCAGTTAGTTCAAAATCTTGAGATTGTCATAGTAACTTCTGTAGCTGTTATTAAGGTATTTTTAAATTCTCGCACACTTTTTTCACATCCGAAATGTTAAATCAACTTCACTTTTGTATCGGTGTAGTCTTAATGCAAATCCTGTGCAGAATTTGCTCCCAGTTTCCAAGTTTTAAGCATGAAAAGGTCAGTTTGAACTTTCTTTCCGCCATAAGGATCCGTGTAATTTCGACACTTCAAACACGTATTTCTTAAATAGCAAAAATTGCAATTTTGCGTTTTGTCCTCCAAGCCTCTCATTTTCTAGTGCATGGCTACTTCATTACAGATGTTCTAACATGGCGAATGACCAATCAATCACAGTTTTTTAAATGGGCATGCCTACTTGGTATTTTTGGTCGTGTATCCTGGCGAATATCTCACTGACGAGAAAAAAAAAATTGCGATGCGGACCTACATCGACGTCGAAACTACCAGACCACGTATCTCGTTTGCGGTACGTGTTTAGAAATCTCCGCTCACATATTATATTCTTAAAGTAGACCACATCAATATCGTTCCTTAAAATTTTCACAGAGTTTTCTCCGCACGAAGAGGAAATATCACGGAAGTTTTCAAAAATGGGCGTTGAGTCGTTTTCCATTTGAGAAATTAAGTATTCCAGAAAGTCTGCGGCGCACAGTGGGTCGGGTCAATACATATGAGAGGTCGGACAAAATTTGAAAACTTTAAAAGCTTATAACTCCATTTATACACGATTTTGAGATTCTGAAAGTGGCTCCATTGGTTTCCTCGTGAAACTTTCTTGCAGAAACACTCCTAAAAATTGAAAATCTGACGAAATAAACATCAAAATTTGCAGTTTTAGTCAAAAATTCTAAGTTCGACCTAACTGATTGACTCGATCCACTGTGCGGCATCGCAAACCGAGATGCGGGGCTTAGTAGTTTCACCGTCGAAATGAAATGGATTACATTTTGCAGTAAGGAACCGCACTATTTCTGGCCCATTTTAGAAACAACATACATGCCACTGGTTTCTTTCTGCAGATATGTGCTTTTATGGTTGAGCCGGAGATAGAGGCTCCTTGTTGCAAAACGTAATCCAAAATGTAGCATTCTCAACAAGGATGCCTGATACCCAGTCTGCCGTGCTAGGGAAGAACGCCGTATGAACATTCGAGGGTTGCCAAATTTCCTTCGATAAAATGTTTATTTCTGAAAAAAGTTATGAACATTTTTCCTTGAAATTTTCAGGGACTCTCGACGAAATTACAAACAAAATTATCTGAAAAATTGGAAGGAAAATATTGATGAGTTTACCAGGAAATTCGTGTTGTATCAAAGCAAATTTGGCAACGCTTGAAGGTTCATACGGCGTTTTTTCTTAGCACGGCAGCATTGACCGGCGCCTCGCACTCACCACGAACATTTTTTTAGTGCTTATTAAGTGTGCTCGAAAATGTTGAATTAGCATGAACGAACGCGCACTTACAGCCGCTCGGGGTCTTCATAATTAGATCAGGCAATATGTTTCCAACCATCTACGTGAAGGGTATCCAATGTGAAGCATTCTCCAGCGAAAGTCCACTTGATTTCGGAGGGGTCGCCCCGCGCTAGTAACAACATGTTCGATGGGGCGCGTAATTGGGTGGTGCGTACGCATTATAGCGTGTGTATCAATTCATAGCATGGCAAATTAAGTATGAAATAAGTTGACACTCCTTCCTTTTTTATTTTATATTTATTTATTTACTTATTTTTTAAAAAAAAAATTCAGAGATAACCTAGATGTTTCTACTGTGGGTGGCCTGCGACGCACAGAGGATCGAGTCAATGGGAGAGGTCGGACAAAATGTGGAAACTTTAAAAGCTTACAACTCCGTCAAATCAAAACTTCAGATTTTGAAAATGGTTCCATTGGTTTTCTCGTGAAATTTTCTTCTTACAGCACCCATTAAAATTCAAAATGTGACGCATTGAACATCATAATTTAGAGATATAGAAAAAAATTTCATGTCCGACCTCTCTGATTGACTCGATCCACTGTACGACGATGGAACCCCTGGTAAAAATTGGCAGTAGAATCTGTGTTCCAAAATACCATAGACCTACAGCCGGCTGTAAGATTTCCAACAGCTTCTATAGCCGGCTGTATGTACAATAGCCTTTTATAGCCGAGGGCGATTAAGCCACAGCCAGGCGATAAAGTGTATCCTGAACGTTACTAATTACGGATGCTAGGACTAAGTGAGTTTTTGGATTACCTCTCTCTTTTTGGGCCGTAGTATCTTGATTTATTTTGCGAGGAAAGCTCCGTACTTTTGAAGGATGCCTGCCATTCCAAATATGTTGGAGCGCCTTCAATTTCGTATGATACTGTGTGTGAAATAGCTGCTTCAAGCGCCGTGGCACGCTGCGGCGCGGCGCGGCGGCGGGCGGACAGCCAGCGCGTAACGCGCATTGGCGCCTACAAACCTAACAGGGATACTGCACGCATTGCGCAATGCGTGAAGTATCCCTGTTAGGTTTGTAGGCGCCAGTGCGTCGCCGCTCGTGTCAGGCTGTAATATTTAATCTCGCGGAGTCACCGTTTTCAACTCATGATTTTGAAATTTTTGCACACTCTGAATGGATTATTCTCTCTTTAATTGATGAAAAAAAAAAAATATGTATTGAAGGAAGATATAATGTTTGTTTTGTAAATAATAAGGTGATTCCGAACGAACTTAAGGATTTAAAAGGCACACGAATTTCTACACAATTTCTTATAGCCTCTTAAAGCCGATGGCCAAAAAGCAACAGCCAGACGATAAACTGTATAGTCCGGCGATAGAAACTATAGCCTGACTGTATACTTTTTTATCGCTTCGTATAGCCCGGCTAAATGATTCGCTCCGCTTTCTACAGCCAGCTATATGATTTTCTATTGTCTTCTTTAGCCTGCTACAAGAATTCCTATGGTATTTTGAAACGCAGCTCCTATCGCCAATTTTTACCAGGGACTCGCGTGTGCATCTATACTTTATATTATCCAGAGCCCGCAGCTTTGAATGTTTTCCGATTTAGAGTTTAATCAAATTCAAAAATGATAATTTAGTATTTTTCTGGCATATTAAAGACGAATTATGAGGATAGGTAAGCATCTCCCCCCCCCCCCCACTTCCTCCCCAAGAGCAAAGTCTGTATCCCTTTAAAAAAAATTACGTAACACGCTCCTTGACTCCCTCTCGTTCCACTCAGGAAAAAAATCACTTGATAGCCTCACTTTTTCCCTTGCCTACTTTTTTTTATGTATAGAAAGTCGCTCCTACAACGCACTCTGGAGTTCTGCGACACCCAAACGCCACATATGCCTATCCTACCAGAGGTTATCGCGCAACTGACACCGCAACATCTCTTCGTCAACTCCCTGCCGCCACCTCTTCACGGGACGTCCCCGGGACCTACTTCTATTATTTTCGAAAAAATATTACCTACATAATAACAGCGAATGAAAGAAAAAAATAAAGCAAATGCTGTCAAACGGCGGACAATTACGTACTTAAACGTTACTCAGGACCTACGTTACTTGGGAAAATTTTAGCCCAGAAAAACTTTTTCAAGTTTGACTAGAAATTCTTTTGCCGAATTTATGTAGCGGAGAGTAGTTCGAAGAGGAAGAAATTCAGTGGGTCCTTTCAATATTGAGCTTAAGATGTTGGGGCACTAACAATAATACTTACCTACTTAGATATTTGTTCCGACGAGTTGGAGTATCACACTATTCTGATCCGAGTACCCGTGCACCGGCTATTCCTCAAGGATACTTTGGTACGGGTGGGGCATGTTAGATACTTAGTATAACTCGGCGCTTCCTAGCTTATATTATAATTCACCAGCGATTTGTCACCCAATACTTACGCCAAAACCGGCCAGAATGTCCACTCTTACAGTGTCACGGTGTAGGTACGTAAGTATAGGGGAATCTTGGATCTTACCTTTGGACCCTTAGAAGGGAATTTCAAATTGAAAATGTTGGCGTAGAGATACCAAATTTTAAAGGTGATTCGATGGACCCCATATTTTGTGTCAGAACGACATGCGATATATCGCATCGATTGGTCCCATTTTTTCAGCTACTCGTCATTCTTCTCATAGGAGGCTAAATAATTCACAAATCAATTTTGACAACCAAATTCAACGTATTAAAGGCGTGGTTTTTTTCAGAGGAAAAATATTGCATTCGAGTGCAGTTTCGATATCAATGTCGAATGCGATATTTTTCCTCTAAAAAAACCACGCCCTTAATACGTTGAATTTGTTCGTGAGAATTGGTAAGTGAATTCTTTTGTCTCCGGGCAACAAAATTGCGATCTCAAAATTAGAGAAAAATGACGAGTAGCTGAAAAAAATGGAACCATTCGATGCGATATATTGCATGGCGTTCTGACACAAAATATGGCGTCCATCGAATCACCTTAAGGAGGACATTCGGACGAACATTGACAGAAAGAAGCCAAGTATCCGAGAAGAATATAAAGGTTTGAAGTTGTGCCTCTTTTCGACAAAGATCAACGCCGATTTCAAAACCACCTATATATAGTTTTCTCGATTTTAACATTCTAACTGGAGAAGAGGTGCAATTAGCTGAGCTTAACACTACTCCTGCATGGTACACATTCATTTCAATCTTAAAGTTTATTTCGATGGCGGCCTAAGTACAAAACCACGTATTTCCTTTTGCAACGTTGCAGACTTCCTATCATACTTTATTTTTTCGTTGGATAACTAGTCGACTTACCTAATTTCTGGGAAACTTCCTTGATTTTCGTTCTTCATGGGCAGAATATTCCATAGAAATTTAAAGTTCGATAGTTGACTTATTCCTCTTCGGAAAATAAAATAGAAGCAGAGATTTTGAAACACCGCAATGGAGATTCGTGCTTTCGTGCTTTGTCCATCGATTTCGTCCCTACATGTTTAGTTCAGTCCATTCCAAATTAATTCAACACCTTAACACCACAGAGACACGTTGTTGCCTTTGAAAAACTCACAAAAAGTGATCGACCCCGAACCCCGCGTTATTTGAACGCTAGTATAGGAGGGACTCAACTCTCGGTGGATTTAGACGCCTTCATTTTCAATGGCAAGCAATTTATCACACATGGAGAGAATCACTATTTGCATAGTTCCCGAATGGAAGGGACTGTCTAAAGTTATAAGAAGGATTTTTGCTTGAGAATAATGGACCACTAGACAAGTAAATATATCGACGGTGAAATTCCCAAATCACGTATCTCGGTTTGCAACGTTGCAGACTTACTGTCATGATTTATTTTTTTAAAGAAAAACCACTCAACGTACATTCTCTAAAATATCTGTGATTTTTCTGCTTTGTGCGAAGAAAATTCTGTGAAAACTTCATGGAATGATGTTGATTCGCTTTCAGAAAAAAAGTAATAATAGGAGCGGAGATTTTTAAACACCGCAAACGAGATACGTGGTTTGGGAGTTTCACCGTCGATATATACTTAGATACGAATTAAAATCATTCTTTGTGGGTTGAAGTGTCTACTAACAAGAAAAACGAAACTCTACGTCAGCCAATTAGCACACAGCGATTGTGGTGGGATTTTTAATCAAGTGAGGTTCCTCCATCCTCCTATACCCGGTGTTGTTTGAAGTGTAAACCACGTGCGGCAACTGAGCCGAAGCGCCAATATTGAAATCGTCATACTTCCAAGCCGCAAATACCGTTATGGAAACGGTTAGTTTGCGATTTGACTCACGTAGAGTTTTGTTTTTTCATGAGCGGAAGGCGATTGAATTCACGCATCGAAAAACGTTAAATATCTCAGTGAGAAACCAATTAATTTCGGCTACTTTCGTTGTCAGAGTCGTGTTTTACGTGAAATATTTATTAGGGCACTCGTGTGAGAATGCTTAAATTTGTACCTTGTTTGGTGGTCTATTAAGAAATTAAATTACCTACTTTATTCTTTTGCTTTTCTTTCCAGACAAGCAATGAAAAAGAAAATGAGAACTTTTAAAATTAGATAATTCAACATTTTACGAAAATACTTAGCACTTATCCCTCCTCATCAACCTTCAGTTGCACATTGAGCTGTTGATCGTTCCATCATGGATTCATTCATCTTTTTCATCGCATCATTATTCATTAATTTATCGGTAGTTAAAAGGCAACAGGCACATCACTGTATCGTTTTAAGATACCTGTTCATACCTTATTTATTTATGAAATGACATTCTATCATGGCGGCTTAAATGTTATGCAGAATAATTCGGCAGGTACAATCTCATGTTCAGAAAAAGTCATACTAAATTTTGAGAGCAAACGGGCATGACTCAAAAGGCAATAATGAATAAAGTATACCTACTCATTTTACAATGTATTTTTCAATAAAGTTTCCTTACAAAAAATACCACAAATTTACTGTTTGCTTTTGTATTTGGTCAATTTCCAATTGCATTTTGCTTAGGTATCTTTGAAGATCCAATGTAGGGTAATTTTTTTTTGCACATGTAAACATGTAGGTACTTGGACAAGGATTCATTGAATTTCGAAGCTAAGGATCGTTATTTCATTGGAGATTATTTAAGAAATGACACACTGATGGAAAAAATAAATGTTTCTTTACTTTAAAAAAATTTCAGAACTGGTAATAAGTGAATCTCAAGTAGGCAATAATATTACATTAATTAGGTACTTAGTATACTTCCAGATAGGGACAAATTAAGACTGACAGCAAAGTTATCTAAAGTCCTGCTTAAAAAAAAAAGTCTTGCTCCCTCGAAAAGGCAAAATCATCATTACATTCAAACCAACAGAATTAAAAAAATGTACGAGTATAATGCTGATAACTTCTGTTCTTGAAAAAAAATTGTGTAAATTTAAAAGGGGGAAAAATTGCAATCCCAATTTCCTGAATCTATAATTTAGATCTATTGTTCATTGAAGTAAGTTTAACATTGTGCAATATGTATATTATTCTTGCATTGAGTAATAGAACCTATGTATATCAATGACTGAACACAGCTCCTTCCAGACCTATCTTTAAAGAAAAAAATAAAATGAAATAAAAATAATGTAAGCTGGGTCCTTTTCATAAATCTCATGATTTTTGTCCTTGACTTTCTCCTTCTCTCTAGCAAAATTTCAATATTACTTCAGGGACACTTTCTAAACAATTTTGATTTTGCGACCGATTTTTAGAGAAACCAATAATATTCAAAATGTTCTCGTACTATTTCTCTCAAAAGTTATGTTAAAACTACCATCAGGTCATTTACTGGAATGATAACTAACAAGTTATAGGTTTTTTCAGATGAAACACTGCCGTACTAAAGAGGAAAATGCTCTTGCCATAGACAAATCTAGGACTTAGAATGCTGGGATCAATTTTAATAGTAACATTTTCTCAAAACGTTACTATGAGTAACAGTTGATACGTTTCTGAGTCTGAATTCACAAATGTTCTTAAAAAATATCGACGGTGTAAGTCGGCAATCACATAACTTGTTTGCGGTGTCTGAAAATCTCCACCTCTATGTTATTTTTTTAAAAGAGAACAAATTGATATCATTCCTTGATGTTTTTACAGAATTTTCTTTGCCTACAGAAGAAAAATCACGGCAGTTTTAAAGAATTGCCGTTAAGTAGTTTTCCGTTTAAAAAATAAAGTATGACAGGAAGTTTGCGACGTCGCAAAACGAGTTATGTGATTGCCGACTTACACCGTCGATATATCCATTATACTAGTACCTCTTAATTTATTAATTAGCAGCTACATTTCTTTTATCTGGACTAAAAGCTTTGATAAAAATATAAGTATTCCGGAAAAAAGAAAAATTCTGAAAAAAACTCAAAATAGGGATGCTTAAAAAAGACCCCATTCTCAAGAGATTCATTAATGCATGCCTTCATTCTTGGTTCTCATACGACTTAGGGAAGAGAAAAAAATGACTGACGTAGATTGCCAACTGAAGAACAATCAAGCTGATTTTGGTTGTATTACTTAGATCTGCACAAGTTCCCAAGGAATATCTTTTTCAAAATTATCGAAATCTATTTGTTCCATGGTGGCTTTCATGGTCGGTGTTAAGATTTTCCGTTTAGAGATGATATTATTATTTTCAAGAAACAGCAACCGACGATCGTTTGAGAGTTGACTTTTCAGTCTTCTTTGCTCCATAAACACACAGTAAGTTCTCAGAGGATGCTCACCGTTTGAATGAGTTACACTGTAGAGGTGAACACCAATAATGGCCTTCTTTACCTTTTGAGAGAGTTCTTTGTTCTGCATAGTTGGAATAAAACCCCCAAACTCAGGATGCTGACACATGAAAATAATTCGATCGGGGCTGAATTCCAGACTGTACAGAGGAACTTGATGAATATCACAAAAATGAGGAAACAATATGGACAATCTAACAGGAGAGAGCGTTTGGGATCCCAATGGGTACCCAAGAGTCTCAATATTATACTTTTTTCGAAGACCCCACAACCTTTTATCTTGAATGGGTCTTGAATGACGTTCAGATCTTGGGAGATCTTCTAATTCTTTATTTCTTTGGGATACTAAGAACTGCATGTCTCTCATGAATTGAGAAGGAGATATTCCTGCTGAGGAAGCCACTTCAGTGAGGGTTTTAATAGCTTCCTCTGCTTTAAAAATCACATACTCATTGATTATGTCTTCATTTTTATAGTCAAATAGTTTCTGGAGATTTTCATGGCTTAAAGGTCCATTAATACTTGCCATGTAATCATCTTTGGAATAATCGTAGATATCCTCACCTTGGCGGCCCCAACCGTCTCCCATTCTGATTCGGCTATCTTTGTCAGACTGCAAAAAAAAAGAAAAGAAGTTCAATGAGCGAAATTTCATTGGTGATACTGCAATGAACAAATTACCTTGATCATATTGGGTACCTAATTTAAAATTTGTTTTCGCTTGTTAAAATAGGAATATTAGAACATATTTTTGCACAAAATTATAGGAGAATGGTCTTGAAACTAATAAATAACCCGATTTTGTGCGATGACAGTGGTCATTCAGAAATTAAAAGGGGGCGGGAGATCTGCGATGTAGGTACCCGAATAATGAGGTAGGTACCGAGACCATAAGAAGTATGAAGTATGGCCCATTGAATAGAGAACCTCCTAAGAGGTTTTAGAGCAACAGAGATATTTCTGCCATAGATTCATTGGTATTTCAACTTTTAGAAGAGAGCAAAGAAAGGGCACGTTAGTGGTGACACAGCACAAATGCAAGTCTCAGTTTACTCCCTTGAGGACCACCGGTCCTACTTTATTTTGTGAGTCGAAAACTTCTACACAAATTTTCTTGAAAACTTTAATCATTTCCGAATCTACCTGAAAAATTTCAAGGCTTGATGTTGGTTTAGTTGCGTTTTCAAAAATAAAATAGATGCGGAGATTTTAAAACACTAAAACCGAGATAAGCATTCGTGTAGTTTTGTCATCAATATTGGTTCGGAAGACTTGGGAGCCCCAAATCAATTTAAAGCAATCAATGGATTTGAGCAGAGACGGATAATGCATTGAAAGCTCACCCAAAAACTGCACGAGGACCAGGATATAAAGCCAAGTTGTGTGTCTCGAGCAGATAAGGACAGGACTGCTGGTGAGAGAGAAAAGAATGATGAACAAATGGAATGAAAATCAAAGGAACACGGAATTACACATAAATGACTTTAGCGAAGAGAAAAAGTTTTGACAAATTTGAAGCTACAAAAAGTATAAAACATTAGGTACAACTGATGAACGCTTCAACAACATTGAAACTGATGGTCAGATGGTCTCTTTCATAGAAACAAACATAAACAAAGAAAGCGTGGTTTTTTAGGTTATAACATGTTCGGACGGGGGCAGGACATTACCTACAACGGCATTACCTCCAAAAATCCAACATGGTGGAGCGAGAGATCGAAACTTTGGCAATGTGCCCAAATCGATCGGTCGAGGTTTCGAGATGTAAGGCTGTCTCGAATTTTACGATGTTGCCAAACGAAAAAGTAAGCATGAGATTTCTTTATAGGTGTTTCTCACTTTCTACCACTGTCGATGGTCTGTGAGATTGTGCGAGTTGTGAGATAATCTGATAATCGCATCGCTCTCGAAACATGAGCATGAGCGTGAATTAAGAGTTAGAGGTTAGAATCCATTAAGTGAAATTGGTAGAAATGTATGTATTAAAAGGCATTGAATCACAGGATCAATTAGTTTCTCGTAGACTTTTCCCCTAATACTCGTGGATCGGGAGACTTGTAATTTAAGGAGTATGGGTGATGTGATTANACATGTTCGGACTGCTGCTGCAGAACAATCGATGTATCGAATGTGGCGCCTGGCGCGTTAAACTTGATGGATGTCCGTATCGCACCGCCTGAAGTAAGAAACCACGTATCTCCATTGCGGTGTTTCAAAATTTCCGTTCTTATTTCATCTCTTCCAAGAGAAACAATCCAAATTTACGACTCTATATTTTGAATCAAATCTTCTGCTATCGAATGCGAAAAATCATAGAGAATTTACGCATCATTTTGACTTGACTCCTACAAAAAAATAAAGTTTCTCAGGAAGTCTGCAACGTCGCAAATGGAGAAACGTCGTCTCTCATTTTGTCCAAAAGTATGTAAGTACGTATAAAATTGAAGTCATTTTCACTTTCCTCTCTCAACTTATATTCGTTTGTAACGATAAACAAGGGACGCGTTTGCTACGGCGCCGTGATAAAACTATACAACCTCGACGGATGTCCGTGTTGCGTTCAAAAAATTGAAGGCGTTTTGACTTCCTACTTACCAACTAAAACTGGGCCGATCGACGGACGCGTTGATCGGCGGAGAAAGAGACTTGATGAATCTATTTAAACTTGATGGATGTCCGTATCGCACCGCCTGAAGTAAGAAACCACGTATCTCCATTGCGGTGTTTCACTATTTCCGTTCTTATTTCATCTCTTCCAAGAGAAACAATCCTTTACGACTATATATTTTGAATCAAATCTGTTGCTATCGAATACGAAAAATCATAGAGAATTTACGCATCATTTCGGCTTGACTACGACAAAAAAATAAAGTTTCTCAGGAAGTCTGCAACGTCGCAAATGGAGAAACGTCGTCTCTCATTTTGCCCAAAAGTAGGTAAGTACGTATAAAATTGAAGTCATTTTCACTTTCCTCTCTCAACTTATATTCGTTTGTAACGATAAACAATGGGACGCGTTTGCTACGGCGCCGTGATACAACTATACAACCTCGACGGATGTCCGTGTTGCGTTCAAAAAATTGCAATGAGGGCAAGCGCTAGCGAGCCCTCAACCCCAAAATAACCGACCCCCCCCCCCCCCCCCCCCCCCC
>NW_017547175.1:1169048-1188302 GCF_001854935.1 Bemisia tabaci | reverse complement strand
CCAATACCGCAGGGGGACGTAACGTCACCGTTTTTTTACCGGCTGATGAGAGCAGAGAGCAGGGGAATATATTTTGCTGTCGACGGACTGATCGACCAACTGCCACAATCTCGGCATTTCCATCCGATCATTCATGGTTTGTAGTATCGTTGAACATTTATTAAGAGAGTTCAAATGTCGCTTCATTTCATTGATATCCTTCATATATGGGCTGGGCCAATATTGGTCCGAGAAAATCAAACTAAGATCAACAAAGCGACTCACACAAGAAAAGCAACACAGTTCGGGGTCGTTTCGGCAGAGTTATGTGGACTAAAGGGGTCAGTCGAGAAAACTATTTGTTTTGAACAATGTATCGCCTTCAATTTTCATTGCGATTAATCCACCGTACAACTGGCTTATTGAGAAGAACGGGCATTTGCTGATAGGTTTCGCGCCTTCATTTCGTTTAACAAGCAACACATCATAAACCACAGACTGGCAACATTGTATGAGTTTTAGCGCTCTCTTTCGGCTTCTGGCCGCAACCCCTCTTGGGTCACATTGCCACAATCGATTCGATATATCGCAGGGTAGTCTTGTGGAGGTAATGCCGTTGGAGGTAATGCAGTATTCCCTGTTCGGACTGCTGCTGCAGAACAATCGATGTATCGAATGTGGCGCGTTAAACTTGATGGATGTCCGTATCGCACCGCCTGAAGTAAGAAACCACGTATCTCCATTGCGGTGTTTCAAAATTTCCGTTCTTATTTCATCTCTTCCAAGAGAAACAATCCAAATTTACGACTATATATTTTGAATCAAATCTTTTGCTATCGAATGCGAAAAATCATAGAGAATTTACGCATCATTTCGACTTAACTACTACAAAAACATGAAGTTTCTCAGGAAGTCTGCAACGTCGCAAATGGAGAAACGTCGTCTCTCATTTTGCCCAAAAGTATGTACGTATAAAATTGAAGTCATCTTCACTTTCCTCTCTCAACTTATATTCGTTTGTAACCATAAACAATGGGACGCGTTTGCTACGGCGCCGTGATACAACTATACAACCTCGACGGATGTCCGTGTTGCGTTCAAAAAATTGAAGGCGTTTTGACTTCCTACTTACCAACTGAAACTGGGCCGATCGACGGACGCGTCGATCGGCGGAGAAAGAGACTTGATGAATCTATTTAATTCAAATTGAGCGGGAGAATATAATTTTGAAATTAAAGTCAGAGATACGGATGTGCGAACCTTCAAAAAGGTTCGAACAGAGATTTTAGAATCGAAAAAAAACCGGTCGTTTCGGTAATTTTGAAATTCCTCATGGTAAAATTAGATCAAAGTTAAAACACTAAAATTTTGAGTAGGTACCTTAGGTATTGGACTTATTCTCTTTACCAGTCGAGTCTTACCAGGACCACTGCACATAGGTATCAAATATCGGTAAGATCCCTTTCTTTATCCGTCGTGAATTCGTGATTTCGAAGGCTGCGGTCTTGCTTCTTTTTTTTTATTGGTAGCTGTTGTATCTCTAAAGGTACAGCTTCATGAGGGCAATAGTTGACCTTAATTCTACGTTTGGGATGAGATGGTGATAAAGTCCGAGTCCCAGTTCCATCAATAAGTTTAGAGGTTTGGGTTTCATTTGTAGCTGATACATTTTTTTGGGCTCCTACAGATCTCTTCTGGCAGTTGCCCCATAAAATTGGAAAACATGCTTACTTTTAAGATCAGGATAAGCCTAGTAAGAGATACTTCAAAAACGTATCATACGTGGAACTTAGCAAAATCCACTTAGTAATACAGGTCAGAGGCGTAGCTAGGAATTCTTTGGGGGGGGGGGGGGTCCATTCACAAACGTGTCAGTAAATTTAAGTTATTTTGTGTACACCCCGGATAATATTTCATGCCTGCCCTCCAAAAGTAAAAAAAACCGATACCTACCTACAGGTTTGCCTTAGTGCGGAAAACCCTAGATACGTGACAGGAGATTTTTATGTACTTACTCGCCTTACCAAACGATGAAACCGAAAAAATAAATATGTATACCCTTCTGCATCCAGATTTTTTTTGATAAAGCAAGAGAACTTAGGAACTGGCAAACTGGCACATGATATAAAAAAACCTGCATGGGCCTTTTTTTATTCAGCGACCAAAAGAACATGCAGAAAATCTATCTGCATGTGAGCAGAGATTTTGAAACACCGCTATGGAGATACGTGGTTCCGTACTTTAGCCATCGATTTGGTTCCACCATATTTAATTCAGTCCATTTCCAATCACTTCAACACCTTAACATCGCAGGGACACGTTGTTGCCTCTCGAAAACTCATATTTAAAAGTGATCGACTCGAACTCCGCGTTTAAGCGCTAGTAGGAGGGACTAAACTCGCGGTGGATTTGGACGCCTTCATTTTCAATGTCAAGCAATTTATCAAACATGGTGAGCATCACCATTTGCATATTCCCCGAATGGAAGGGGCTGCTTAAAGGTAAGAAGGATTTTAGATCCTTACGTGAGAATGGACCACTAGACATGGTAGATACGAATTGAAGCATTCTGATACGTACATGTATTCTACTTAAATTAAAGTTCGAGCAGCACTTGATTCGGGTGACAATGATTGCTTAAATCAACTCGTGCCTCTTTACAAGAAAAACGAAACTCTACGTGAGCCAAATAGCACACAACGATTGTGGTGGGCTTTTTCATCAAGTAAGATTCCTCCATACGAGGAACCCGCGTGGTATAACCCGTTGTTGTTTAAAATGAAAACAACGTGCAACAACTGAGCCGATGCGCTAAATCTTATTCCCATGCCGCAGAGACTGTTACGGAAACGATTAGTCTGCGATTTGACTCACGTAGTCTAGTTCCTTCATGAGCGGGAGGCGTTTGTATTCACGCAGCGAAAAACGTTAAATATCTCAGTAAGGAATGAATTTCATCTATATTTTCGTTGCCCAAGTCGTGTTTTACGTGAAACTCTGTTTAGCACACAGATATGAGAATGCTTAAATACGTGCCCTGTCTGGTGGTCCATTATGAGATAAAATTACTTTGTCCTTCTTCTTATTCTTTTCTTTTCTCTCAAGACATGCAATGAAAAAAATTGAGAAAAATTAGATAATGATTAAATTTTATGAAAATACTTAGCCTGTTTCCCTCCTCATTAACCTTCAGTCGCAGACTGAGCTGTTGATCGTTCCATTATAGATTCATTCATATTTTTCATCGCATAATTATTCATTAATTTATCATCAGTTAAAAGGCAACATCACTGTATCGTTTCGAGAGACCTGTTTGTATTTTATTTATTCAGGAAATGCCACTCTATCATGGCTACTTAAATGATGTGCAAAATAAATTATGCAGGTACTTACTTCTTATGTTCAGCAAAATTCATAATACATTTTGGGAGCAAACGGGCTGGCTCGGAAGGCGCTAAAGTATATAATACCTACCCACCCATTTTGTGATGCATTTTTTAATAAAATTTACTTTTTACTTTCATAATTTGTAAATTGTTGAATGCATTTTTCTCAGGCACCTTTGAGGAATTATAACCCTCTATGGCATGAAATAATTTTGGAACTCAGATTCTGGGGGGCACGATCTGTCTTGTACGTATTTTGCATAAAAAACATAGAGTTCCGAATTTCTTTTAAATTTTAAATTTCTTTGGAATCAGTTACTTAAAAAAGAGCAAAATAATGAAAATGCAAACTCATACCACGGAGAAAAATTCGATTTTTAAAACCCCCCAAAAATACGTTGTTGCGAATTCGTAATGCTATGCCATAGCTGGTTAAAATGACAAGTTCTTACACTTGTTTGTACTTGGACAAGTATTCATTGAATTTCGAGGCTAAGAATCATTATTTCATGGGAAATTATTTAAGAAATAACACTTTGATAGAAAATATAAATGTTTCTTTAATGAAAAAAGGTTCGTAACTGGTAATAAGTAAATCTCATGTAAGCAATGATATTACATCAATCAGGTACTTAGTATACTTCAAAATGGAGACACATTAAAACTAACAGCGAGCAAATTTTTCTAACGTCTTGCAAAAAGAAACAAGTCTTGATCCACCGAAAAAGCAAAATCATATTTAAGTTCAAACCAGCAGAATTTAACAATGTGTACCATTTTGGTAACTTCTAAAATTGTGTACATTCAAAAGGATAAAAAAAGTGGCAGTATTTAATCTGAACTTTGGATCTATTGTTCACTTGGAGTAAGTTTAACACTGTCAATCATTACACGTACATTATTTTTGCATTGAGTAATAAAACCTATGTAGATCTTTGGCTGTAAAGCAGCTCCTTCAAGACCTATATTTTAAGGGAAAAAAATAAACATAATTTAAGCTGGATACTTTTGTTATAGGATATATTTCTAACCAAGTATGTTACTCCTTAATTTAGCAGGGTATGCCATTTGTCATACATCTCCCTACTCTACCCAGAATGCATTGTTGTTCCAGAATCTTCCATCATGTGCCTGTTACAGGAAGCTGTATTCCATTCTCATTGAATAAAGCAAAGAATAATTAAATTAACAACTTAATTTCAATTATTTCACCCAAAAACTTTTTGTCGATGTGGCACGTGCGTAAGCCTCCAGTGCCTCCAGGCCTCCTGTGGAAGCAAGCCCTTCGATATATGGCTATCGTGGCGTCCTAGCACCAACATACTGTCTCCTTTTTGTCTCCCATTTTACAATGTTTTCGTGGTCTCCTCAAAAGTATTAACATGGTGTCAAGGGTGCGGTAAATAATTTCGACCCCTCGACGTCAACGGTATATTCAGTCTAATTCATTTTCCCTATAAAGCAGTTTTCTTTAATCTCATGTAATTCTGTATCGGCATCCTTTAGCATGCATCGTAAGCGTCAGTGTTTTGTCCTTGACCTGAGTCCTAGTCCTCACCAAATGTTTAAGTTCCAATCCTCATAAGATGGAGTTTCGTCGTCTCGCTTCCGTTCATCTTTCTATTTTATCGTCTGTATCGTGACACTCAAGTCAAATATGTTTTAAATTAACCATCAGTCTCAAAATTATCAAGTGCTCGTCACATCGTCACTTAGTGCCCATGACTCCGAAAATAGATTTCAACTTATTTATGCTTTCAGCCAACCTCACCCAAGAAGACAACCCCAGGAAAAATGCAATTGTAGTCAGATGCATGGGTAAACTAGCATTAAACATTTTTAAATCGTTCGATGTGAATGTGGGAACTGTCAAACACATCGACATTGTCACTGAAGTTGAAGCTCATCATTCACCCAAAGTCAATGTAACTGTTGAACGTTTAACCCTATTCAACAGAAAACAACCCAAGTAGGATTTTTCTGAGGAATTGTTTCAATTTATTGAAATGATGTTGACATAGAATTGCAATTCTCAATCAACATTTCTCCAATTTGCCCCTATTTTCACTCCAGACAGTTGCCGCGCCTAGTTGCAGCACCCAACTCATCTACTGCGGCATACAACCCATCTACTGCAACAGGTAAGATACAGTAGCGGCAAGCATTTATATCCAGCTCTATTTCAACATAGAAAATTTGACCGATAACAGTGGTAGGTACGCCCCATAGGTCATACTTATACCAGATTTTGCAATCAACCGAGGCGACTTTCTTTGGAGCTTAAGGGTAGATTCTGGGATTAGAGAAACTGCGAACTTACGATTCTGGGATTACGGAAGCCGTGCCCTTATTTTTGTCATAAGTTAGGGATGAATAGTTCAAAAACAGCACATGGAATCATTGAGCGCCCATTTAGACAATTGTTCAGGCTGATAAAGAGGGTAACATTTCTCAGTTTGATCGAATTCTATGAGAAGTAAGTAATTTTTCCAAAAGTGGTGTGCGTTCTTCCCAAGGTGAAAATTTCCCTACCCTTTGATTTTCTTTGAAAAAATCCAGAAGTTCAGAGAAGACCCCAATTTTCAGGTCCAACCCCCCTCCCCCCATGTATTTCATATAGGTAGGCTTGAGGGGTTTTAGGACCCTATTAGTCAGAATCTAAGGGATAGTCCCCAGTCTCCCAAGGTCCTACGTTGTTTTAGCAGGCTAGCATGTCTCAGAGGCAGGTTCTGTCCCCCTAACTTTTGGGACCTGTATTTTGGAGAGGGAAGGGTTGATCCTGGACTTCTTGGTATCATTTAAATGACAATTTTCCATGTTTTTGGATTTTGATGAAAATATTATCAATTTTTGATGGGAACGACATTAAAGTCAAGACTCCCCCCCCCCNCCTTATACTTCCCCACGGGGCTTTGAGACAGGGAAATTCAGATTCCTTGGGATAAATGCCCTATACAACAGTAAGGGCCAGTTTGTGGGATCAAAAGTTACTGAGAACAAAGCCTGGTACGGGTGGTCTAAAACACCCTGTACAAATTACGGGTAAGTGAAAAAATTTCAGGAAAGAAAGATTGAAAGTGAAATGTTCTGACATTACTTTAAAGAATGGAGATTGAAAATGAACTTTTCTTTTTCTTCCCAGGTGTTCCTCTACAAAATGGAAAATGAATTGTTTGGATTTTGCATCTCTTGTTTTTTTTTTTTTACTCGTGGATTTGCTGTCATGCTTTGTTTTGCCATCCATTTCTTACAATATTTTCTATATTTTATGATTGTTCTACTCCTCGGCCTCAACGCCGATCCGAGTTCTTTACTTTTGATATGTTTATCATATTTTATTGATTTTTTATTGTATTGTTCCGTGAACTCACTTTTTGTCAACTATTAATTTTTTTGTAAAATGTTCATACCTAATTTGATATTCCTATGAGTTCTGAAATGTTTTGTTCTGTGAACTCAGCACTGTGGATATACTTCGGGAAAGTCTTTAACTACAAAGGTTGATATGACTACTTTCTGGCACAGTTAAAAATCGCCTGTATGGCTCAAAACTCAGGTCATGACTAATATATTGAGTCCTCAACAATTTTTTTCTTTTTCAACAATTTACTAATTTTTTATTGTCTTTATTATTGTGTCAAAGTAGGCGGAAGAGGAAGTTACTCGGGACAAACCTCGGGCTGTTCCTCCTGCCGCTTTTGTTACCTTCCCTCACGGTTCGAAGGAAATGGAAACCGTCACGCATTGAAGTTTCTGAAGCTTTCTACCTTTCTGTTGACACGATAGATGAGGCCCAAGAAAAATTAGCCGAGAGATCTCAACGGCTTCAGGGACACGGCTTTCCGGAGCTGCCAACACCGGTTATGGTAGGCGATAAATACTATGTTGTCATAGGAGACCATTTTTGGGAGTGCGATTTAGCTCTTAAAGCGATTGACTCTTGCTGCAAACTTTACCTGCTTCTCAAAGTTGAGCCTCAGGATTGTTGTTATCCTTTCTTATTCCTGAAGTTCTTCGTTTACAAAATTAATGTAGAATCGCATATGTATTACCCGGCTTTAGCTACATTAAAAAATGATATCAGACTGTAATTTATCCTCCTAGAAAGTTGTCTTCTTCAATAGTAGAGTTAGTCATTTGCTAAATTATCCGTACTTTTTTACTATGAGTCCATCACCACACCACACCAGTGCTGTCGTGCGCAATACGACCGAGTTTGAGTGCGGCAATGAATTACGATTCCTACGATAGGAAAAATGGCGGGACTTGAGGACGAGGACTGGTCCATTTTCGACAACGTCCAAACGACACCCACCCAGTCATAACAACAGAAAGAGGCCCAACATGAAAGAATGGAAGGACGCGTTCACAAACTCGGCTCAGACCCGAATCCCCCCCCTCTCCCCATCTCATAGCCCACTCTTAGATTTTAGAACCATATATAGATAAATATGTGCATGTGAAGACAAGAAATGAAATAGTGAATGAATGTGTCAATGAAGCCCTCATAGTTCATCCTTATCAAAAACCCAAAAACCACCCCCCTTCATCACTTCAACCCACACCGCTCCCTGAACCATGGGTTCAACCATACACCCCCACCCCGCTGACCGCTTCCATCCCCGTCCACACAGGATTCACTGGACCCACACGGACCAGCAGAAGAGCTGGAAAACGCGTACAGCGCAAAAAACAGCGTTACGCAACTTCATCAACCCCTTAAGTGCGCCATTCTCTACATTTTTGTACATTATATTTTATAACTATTATTGTGAGGCAGCTCCGTATTCAGCGCCCCTCAAACTTGCAGGCTGCTTTTGAGCGCCCCCCTAATTTAAGATGTACGGTAATTTTTTCTTTATGTGGCAGCTATCACTAAGCGCCCTCCTACTTTAAGATAGAATGTAATTTTTTCTGCGGCAGCTACCATTAAGCGCCCAACTACTTTAAGATGCACCGTAATTTTTTCTTTATGTGGCAGCTATCACTAAGCGCCCTCCTAATTTAGGATAGAATGTACTTTCTTCCGAGGCAGCTACCATTAAGCGCCCAACTAATTTAAGATACACCGTGATTTTTCCTCATGTGGCAGCTATCACTCAGCGCCCTTCTAATTTAAGATAGAATGTAATTTTTTTCCTGAGGCAGCTACCACTAAGCGCCCGTCTAATTTAAGATAGAATGTAATTTTTTTTCTGAGGCAGCTACCAATGAGCGCCCAACTAGTCTAAGATATACCATAATTTTCTCTTATGAGGCAGCCACCCTTTAGCGCCTCTTACTCATGCCGGCCGCTATTCAGCGCCCATGAGTTCGCTAGAATCATGCTATAAGAAGCCCCCCCCCCCCACCCCCATCATTAGCACCCCCTTCAAATGTTCACGTGGCAGCTTCCATAGTTAGCGCCCGTTTTTTCACCCACCACCTTGCCTGGTTGTTCGGCCTTTTGAAATTGCTTCGCAATTTTGTTAGGTGCGTAAGGTGTGGCGGCGCGGCACTCGCACTCAGCAGTGCGCGTGGCGTGCTGACGCGCCCGCTCGACGCAATTCCGACTTCGGCCGCTAGTTGCAGTTCGATCGCTCGGTTCCCTATCGCAAAGCTGCAAACCAGCCTGGTGGGGAGTCGGCAATCGACTATAAATAGTGGCCGGAGCATAGGCCGGGCACCAGTATTTGATAAAGATTTGTAGAAGACCCACAGTCGTAGTCATCGGCCAGTCCCGTAAATATCAGGGCTGAGACCCGAACCTTCGCGGCTCAGACCCGTAGCTCCATCACGCCCCGGACGCGTTCACAAACTCGGCTCAGACCCGAATCCCCCCCCCCTCTCCCCATCTCATAGCCCACTCTTAGATTTTAGAACCATATATATATAAATATGTGCATGTGAAGACAAGAAATGAAATAGTGAATAAATATGTGTCAATGAAGCCCTCATAGTTCATCCTTATCAAAAACCCAAAAACCACCCCCCTTACATCCCCTACAACGAATCACCATGCCTCGCCTAGATTTGTGCGGCGCGGCCCTTCTTGCGACCCTGTTGCAACACCTTGTGATAAAGGCTTGCGATCCATATCTTATGGTAAAGAAAGTAGTGACAATCTTGTCAGACCAGATCTTCTTGCTACTTCAAGAATTGTTATGCATTTTGCCCAAAAGTTGCGAGACAAATTTCCACAATCGGGCTTCCACATTTTTGTTGATCGCTACTACACTGGTGTCCAACTAGCTTCTGAATTGTTAAAAATGGGCATTCACTTGACAGGGACAATCAATCAGAATCGAAAAGGACTTCCTGTAGAAGTAAAGAAGGGACACCTAAAACTGAAGAAACATGAGTCTGTTGCTTATCGAAAGAATAGTAACATTTTAGTGTCAGCTTGGAAGCAGGACAAGCGCAATGTACTTAATGTTGAGCACTTTTTGTGATGATAGTAGTGAGGTCATAAAGAGAAAAGAGAAGAAAGGTGTGAATGTTGAAGTAGTTAAACCATCTGTAGTATGTGAATACAATAAATATATGGGCGATATGGGCGAATAATATATGGAAACTGATAGGCAACATTCCCGTGGAAATGGATTATTACGTGGGAACGTTTCCGTAACCAATCCGTAAGGTGACCGATTTCTTGCCGTAACATTCTCATAACTTTTTAGCGCGGCGAGTGTCCAGGCTTAACGGAAAGGTTGCCGCGGTATCGTTTCAGCCAACGTTGCACTATTATGACGACAGCGTTACCGAAACGTTTCAGTAAGGTTCCTTTTCCATTTGGGATCACAATTGGTAAAAATTCCAAGAATCCTTTTGATACGCGTTTTCGAATGTGCCGCTTAAAATACATAATTAATATCGATTGATCGATTAATTTTCTCCGATATTTTGATGTAGATGTCGATAAAAAAATCGGATTTATCGATTTACAACTATCAATCAATGTAAATATCGGAACATATTTAGTTCAACCAGGCATACCTGTTTCAACATATAAAAAAAGCATGGCTTTAGGGTAGGTCTGCTGCTGCAAAACGATCGATGTATCGAATACTGAATGACGTGCACAATCAATAAGAATCAACCTACGTGGCGCGTTAATTCAAATTGAGGGGGAGACTTGGATTTTGAGGTTTAAGACAGAGATACGGCTGTACGAGCCTTCACAGAGGTGAAAACAGAAATTCAGAATCGAAAGAAAACCAGCCTTTTTGGTGATTTTGAAATTCCACATAATAAAGTTAGGTCAATGTTAAAAAACAAAAATGTTGAAGTGTTTGACTCATTCTCTTGGAAGGGCTGCACTGGATATCACAGATCAGTAAGATGCCTTTCTGTAGCCGTCGTGATTTCGAAGGTTGGAAGTACAGCTTCATGAGGGCAAGTTGACCTTAATTCTTTGTCGTTTGGGATGAGATGGTGATACAGTGCGAGTCCTAGTTCTATCAATGATTGCACAGGTTTCGGTTTCTTCATTTACAGCTGATACATTTTTTTGGGCTCCTACAGATCTCTTCCAGCGGTTGCCCTATGAAATTGAAAAACATGTTTCCTTTTAAGATTAGGATATGCCTAATAACAGATAATCCAAAAACTTATCATACTTGGAACTTAATATTGAAGTAGCGTCTCTGCGTGGTTTCTTGGTTTTCCTGTGCCGCTACTGCAGTTTCGACCGTTTAGGCAATGGTTTAAGGGCGCTAAAGCCAGGGTTGTATTTCGCAAATGGATAATTTTTGCAGAATAATTAAAAATTAAGAAGCAGGAGTAATTTAACTAAATAATAAAGGGTAATCAAATCAAAAATATAATGCAAAACAATTTGGAAAATCTCGTCATGTAGATACAGAAGATTCGAAAACGCCTTCAGTTGAGGCGTGATACCTCACGCGTTCCGGAGAGTTCAAATAGTTGTATCCCTGCGCCTTACTAGGAAGATGGAAGATTAATATTGAAGTAGCGTCTCCGCGTGGTTTCTCAGTTTTCCTGTGCCGCTACTGCAGTTCCGACCGTTAAGGCTGTAGTTTAAGGGCGCTAAAGCCAGGGTTGTATTTCGCAAATGGAAAATTTTTGCACAATAATTAGAAATTAAGAAGCAGGAGAAATTTAACTAAATAATAAAAGGAACTCAAATCTACAATATCATACAAAACGGTTTGGAAAATCTCGTCATGTAACTACAGAAGATTCAAAAACGCCTTCAATTGAAGTGTGATACCTCACGCGTTCCGGAGAGTTCATATAGTTGTATCCCTGCGCCTTACTAAGAAGATGGAAGATTAATATTGAAGCAGCTTTCCCGCTAGCCCTTTCGGGTTATTCCTTTGCCGGTACTGCAGTTTTGATCGCATAGTGTAAGGGCGCTCAAGCTAAGCTAGTATTTAGCAAATGGATAATTTGTATGGAAGAATTAAAAACAAGGAAGCGGTAGGAATTTCACCAAATAAAAGTTAGGTACGCAAATCAACAATAAAATTCAAAGAACTGCGATAAAAAATGTGTATGTAAAGTTTAAATTTGAGCCAAAGCACGTCCGAGGAAATTTCGAGTTCACAAACAATTTTCTAGTTGATTGTGAAATCGACGGACATTCGAGAAAGTAATATACAAAAATTTAAAACATGGGGATGCGCGCGTACCCGTGGAAGTAGCTCGGATGATCAGTCATTCCCTTTCTTCCATGCTCCAAACGTTATGGGACCAGAAAATCCCGTTGTGCAAAGATAGTAAACTATAAAACGCCTTCAATTGAGGCGTGATACCTTACGCGTTCCGGAGAGTTCAAATAGTTGTATCCCTGTGCCTTAGCAAGGCGATGGAAGCTTAATATTGAAGTAGTAGTCCAGGCGCCTAGTAAGTCTACCTGGAATTTCGGGTACACAGCGATTTTTTTGGCTTACTTTGTGTTATTTGGGTCACTGAATCCAAAGCTGAAGTTTCCTACCGCGTATCTGGTGAGCATTTTCCGCCATATTGAAAAGTTTTCCGAAAAATGCCTTTTTTGCGATTATTTTTATTTAGCTGCTACGCATGAGAAAAAGTCCCGGATTTAGTTAATGTTTTGAATAGCTGATATAATTTGGAAGAAAATGATTATGAATATGCTATGTTTTCTCAAAAATTGAGGAAGATACGGCATCGTGAACATCGCGCCCATTCACGTTTTCGCGGCGCACCCGTCAACGCGCGATCCGGCTCGCCGCGGTCAGCTAAGTTCCGAAGCGTTCCAAAGTTCCGAGATCCGAGGTTCCTCAATTTTTGAGAAAACATAGCATATTCATAATCATTTTCTTCCAAATTATATCAGCTATTCAAAACATTAACTAAATCCGGGACTTTTTCTCATGCGTAGCAGCTAAATAAAAATAATCGCAAAAAAGGCATTTTTCGGAAAATTTTTCAATATGGCGGAAAATGCTCACCAGATACGCGGTAGGAAACTTCAGATTCGGATTTAGTGACCCAAATAACACAAAGTAAGCCAACAAAATCGCTGTGTACCCGAAATTCCAGGTAGACTTACTAGGCGCCTGGACTACTACTTCAATATTAAGCTTCCATCGCCTTGCTAAGGCACAGGGATACAACTATTTGAACTCTCCGGAACGCGTAAGGTATCACGCCTCAATTGAAGGCGTTTTATAGTTTACTATCTTTGCACAACGGGATTTTCTGGTCCCATAACGTTCGGAGCATGGAAGAAAGGGAATGACTGATCATCCGATCTTCCGAAGGCGCAGGGATACAACTATTTGAACTCTCCGGAACGCGTGAGGTATCACACCTCAATTGAAGGCGTTTTTGAATCTTCTGTATTTACATGACGAGATTTTCTAAATCGTTTTGTAATATATTGTAGATTTGAGTTCCTTTTATTATTTAGTTAAATTTCCCCTGCTTCTTAATTTTTAATTATTCTGCAAAAATTATCTATTTGCGATGTACAATCCCGCCTTTAGCGCCCTTAAACTACTGCCTAAACGGTCGAAACTGCAGTAGCTGCACAGGAAAACCGAGAAACCAAGCGGTGACGCTATAGTCCAGGCGCCTGGTAAGTCTACCTGGAATTTCGGGTACACAGCGATTTTTTTGGCATACTTTATGTGTTTTGGGTCGCTGAATCCGAATCTGAAGTTTCCTACCGCGTATCTGGTGAGCATTTTCTGCCATATTGAAAAAATTGCCGAAAAATTCCGTTTTTTGCGGTTTTTTTTATTCAGCTGCTACGCATGAGAAAAAGTCCCGGATTTAGTCAATGTTTTGAATAGCTGATATAATTTGGAAGAAAATGATTATGAATATGCTATGTTTTCTCAAAAATTGAGGAACTTCGGAACTCGGAACTTTGGAACTTGGCTGACCGCGGCGAGCCGGATCGCGCGTTGACGGGTGCGCCGCGAAAACGTGAATGGGCGCGATGTTCACGATGCTGTATCTTCCTCAATTTTTAAGCAAACCTAGCATATGTAAGTATACACCATTTTCTTCCAAATTATGTCAGCTATTCAAAACATTGACTCAATCCGGGACTTCTTCTCATGCAAAAAACCGCAAAAACAGGCCTTTTTAGGCCATTTTTTCAAGATGGCGGAAAATGCTCACCAGATTCGCGGTAGGAAACTTCAGATTCGGATTCAGCGACCCAAAAAACGTAGAGGAAGCCAAAAAAATCGCTGTGTACCCGTAATTCCAGATAGCCTCATTTTTAGCTACCAGGCGCCTGGACTAAAAGTATACAAGCTGTTATTGAGTAATGAGGGGGCAAAAGTGCCAAATTGCTATCATCTTGACAGCGAAAACGACGTGGAAAATGGACGAAAATGTTACACCTATGATAGGTTTTGGCTATAAATGTTCTTATCGGTGCCCCGTACACTTCTCTGTTTTCAGTTTCAAAAATTTTCACGGCACAGTGGTCTTACTGAATTTAACATTACTGAAAAAATAGATGGCGCAAAAATTTGAGGATCTGACACAACTATATTCAACAGAATACAAATCATAGTGAAAAACCCAACAGATTGAACTGAAAGAATTCAAGAAGTGGAGCATGTATTTCTTACCTTAAAAGCCAATTGTTTCTGAACTTCATTCATTTCTAAATCATATTCGTAATCCTCATTTTCTGAAATCTGAAAAATTAATTTTTTTTTTAAAAAAAAAACAAACTAAATAAATAAAATATTGATAAGGTTAAAAAGTTAATTTTCTTTAAGAAAATAGGAAATGTACAAAAAAATTCCCTTCATTTCACCCATTAAATTCTAGAGCTGTTCATTGCTATTCTTCTAGGTTCAAAGTGCGAGACAGTAATTTCACATTCCTTGACTTCTTTGATATGCGCAAGAAAGTTGATAAAAGGAGAAAAAAGAATTGGACTAATTGGCTAAACTAAGAGCTCCTGGTAAAGGGTATTCAAAGGATATCATGGTACTTTTGATGGTTGTGAAACACCTTGTATTCTCGAAATCCTATTTTCATGAGAAACACAGTGTAATTTCTCACAGTAGTCACAGCCCTATGGATTCTATGCTACTCACCCACGTCCAATCATTTTAGACTGAAGATTTAGCTCAATAAAAGATACTTACTTGAACTTGACAAAATATACTGGGGTCATCGTTTTCAATGTGTTCCAGAGACACTGAACTATTTGAAATCACAACCTCTCCTCCAGCATCTTCATCAGGACACCGAAGTATAGAATGGGCAGGTATCTGAAAATTGATGAAAAAAAGGCAACCACCCAATGAGCTGAATACCAGGTTGAAGATTCTCTTTTCAAACATTCGGAACTTCGAGTTCATCATAAAAGAAATACTTTACAGATGTAGCATCAGGATGTCATTACTACCTTTTGGTATTTCTGACTTGAAACCATTTGAAACAAAAGCTTTCAAGCATTTCTTTCAGAGCACTATTGCAGAGATTTTGTTTGACAAAAAAGAAATTTACCTTATGAGCTGAATACGAGGTATCCTTGATTTTAGAATTGATTATGGATTGACAAAAACTAGGTAAAATTTTGGACTTCAGATTAGCTTCATAATAGGATACTCACTTGACAGATAGCAAGAGGGTCTTCCTCCCCATGTCCTTGTTCACTCTCTGATATTGAGCCAGTTTCTTCTTCTCCAGAGTCTTCTTCAGGACATATTAGAATGCTTGCTGGTTTCTAAAATGTTAAAGGTTTTTTAAAACGTATATATAAAAAAGGAAAAATCATAAAAAAGGAAAAAATCATAATTAAATTATCAAATCATTATTAAATCATCATCATTCAATTCATAATCATTCATTCATTATTAAATCATCTTTAATCATAAAAAAGGAAACTACCTGATGGCTTATCCTTGATTTTTAAATTTAATATACCCCGCTGAAAACAACGGAATCATCAAATTTCTTAAAGCACAAGTGCATAAGAATGAAATACCACCAAATGATGTCGTTTACTAGCAGAATTTCTCATTTCTACTTTCCTCCTGCTCTCAAATTAGAGGAAACTTGTAAAACATATTGTAAAATTACGTAATTATTGAGCACTTTTAGATAAGAACAGATTCTGAGGCAAAGGGTTCATTTAAAACAATATCAAGAATTTGATAATTTAATTCAATACCCAGAAAGTTTGAAGACCCATTTTGGTCTTGACAATTGTATCCTCCTGATCACTTTTATTCTTCTAAAGGTGTAAGACCATCAGCATAATAGATCCAGAACTCTGAAATTACAAAAAAATTCTAATGATAGGTATACTTTACCTGAGGTACATCTTTCCTGGGAAGCGCATCCTTTTTAAGTCGTATCCCAGGCATTGGGTAATTGGCATCGAGTAACGCTTTATAATAAGGCCAATTTGCCACATCTTCTTCAAACTATAGATTATGAAACAAGAGAGATTTTTAGATGACAGCTGAGAGACAGGCTATTTTCAAATGGTGACAAACGGTTTGAGAAAGTAGGAGCAGTGAGTACGGTAAATGATTTGCAAAAATGTAGAATCAAAATTCTTACAGATATTTTTGCCTTCTTATTCTTATTACCTACCTCCACTCGAGTACCATGTGTGGGCGGGGGTAAAATTTTGCAAGGGGCAAAAGTACGCACGCTCGGCTTATTTTTACTGTTTTACGTAAGACTGGCAACTTTGCTCTGTTAGTTTGGTTGGCAATGTGGTTCTTCACTTCATTTGTAACCACAGTTTGCTTCCTGGCAGTGCACATCTTCGGCAGTGGCAACAAGGTTTCACTTTTCGCCAGTCTTGATTTTTATTTTTGACAACAAATTGGTAAAATTTTGGTATTTTGATATTATTTTTAATTTTTCAGATGTCTTTCTGTGGATCATTCAACTGTTGTTGTGAATCCTGCACCACTTGCTTTTGTGAAAAGGTCAAGCTTTTGAATGACTTTATCACTAACCATTATTGATAAAGGGTAGATTGACATGTCATCTCAACATGGGATGAACGAGCCCTGAGATTCCCTATCTTCCATAATGCAGTACAATTATAATTAAGATCAGCTTGCACTGAGAGAGTATGGAATTTCTATCTACACCATGATCAATGAACAGTTTACACCAAATGAGTTGGCTGACTTTTAAAGCGAGACAGAGGATCTGATATGTTGACTCTTACATGTGACATCAAGGATACCTACTAGGTAAGTGTAGAGACGGCAGATCTTCTGACACACACAAATTGATAGTCAGCCCGAACGTACCGCATTCTGCCAACTAAGCAAAGCATATTTAGCTCCATATCTACGAGGAAACTGCCGGAACACAGAACCTTTACCTCAAATTGAGACATTGCAAGGTCATTAACCGCAGACTTCCTGTCACACTTTATTTCTTCCTTAAAAGGAAAATATCCAGCATCATTTCTAGAAAATTTCTCTGATTTTCCTCATGGGTGTGAGGAATGGTCTATGAGAATTGAGGCACTGGATGCAAAAAGGGCACTTCTCGGTTGCAGTGTTTCAGAGTCTCCTCTAAAATTTCATTCATTGTAAGGAAAGATAATGCATCCATTTCACTGAAAACTTCACTGAATATTCCTTATGATTCTACAATTTTCTTTGGAAAGAATTCTGGCAAAATACCCATTAGATTCTTCTCCGACGGATTAATTAGCATTAGAGACTCTGATACACTGCAATCGAGAGGTGTTCTTTTCGCATCCAGTGCCTCAATTTCAAGCAGCTCGGTCAGATTATTCTCCTTTGAAAAATTAAAATGGAAGTGGAGATTTTGAAACACCAGACACGAGACATGTATTCCTGCAGTTTCACCATTGATATAACAGCCTGATAATTAATTAGTGAGAGAAGGGTCTACAAAACCTCTATGGAGATATTACCTTAAAATGGTCTTCGCAGCAACGTCGTGGGGATTTTAAAGACAGGGAATCTGGATCCCTGCCGACAGCCGAACACCACAACTTCCGACTTTCATTGTTCGGCACACAGAAAAAAAACTTACCAGGTGTCGACTTATTAGTGTTTTTACACCCCGGTACAAAACAATAAGCATAGGATTTTAGATCTCGCGACATGACTTACAGGCACAAACAAATAACAAAATCACAGCCAAAAAGTAGAGTGTACATTGCGTTACAATGCGTACACAGAGTTAACAATTTTGATGACTAGCGAATATTTCGTTGCTTTTTACAAAGCATAAAGCAACAACGCGAGATGGTTTCATTTCATTGATGAGTGTCTCCATTCGACATTGCAGTCAAAACCAGAGATCAAAAGTTCAAAGCAGAAAACACAGAATTGGTAGGAAAGTTAGGTTAGGTTGGGTTGGTTTGTTTACTTTATTTATCCTATGATGGACAGTCGCATACGGCAGAGGTACCCTACCGCCGTTGACCCGCGTGGTCAAAAGTTTTGCTACTGTTTTGCCGTGCGCCTTCAGGGGGTTGGACCGCATAGCGGTCAGGGGGCATAGCCCCCTAGTATTTGCCTATTTGCCTAGGCATTTGACAAAATGCCTAATTTTACTATTTGCCTGCGACATATCGATTGCATTGTTTGAAAATTTATTTCCTCCCCCTCCCTCCCCTTGGCACCAAGTTTTACGAAAATTCGACGAGCAGGAACCGAGATAGCGTTTTAAGTCACGCTCACCACCTTGGTTTTTCGAAATTAGACTAAAAATTCGAATTTAATCGATGGAATGGGAGCCGATGTATCAATTTAGGCTGCGTCCACCGTCTTAAATTTTCAAATTCAGAAAAAGCAACTTGAAACGCATCATACCCAAAATCTAAGCCCAGATTCGGCTTCCTCGTGAAAAATCGAGGCTGTTTCATGTATCATAATGTTACCACAGCATAAAGAAAAGAGTGCAATCGTAGGCGTAAAGATTCTATCAAAGCCGGCCGGTATGCGGAAGTAGGCACAGAATCCAAACGTTTGAGCTACGCCGCGCCGCCAAGCGCCAGGCGCCAAGCATTTGGTTCGTCCGTTTCCGAGAAAACCAGAGACAAATAGAGACCGAGCACGTTGGGTTTTCAGTGAGGCACATCTAATTCTCGGGGATCCAACGGAACAACAGTCATGTATTTTCTGATTTCGCCTAAAGTTGACTGATGCTACTCGGCTGTTGGCATTATTGCGGCTTGTTTACATTCTTCCTAATCAATTGCAAAGCGGAAAATTTTCCAATTTTTCATTTGAAACTCTTCCAAATTGTCATAAAATGACCTATTAGAAGGTATAACATTAATTCGCCCCTTTTAATCAACATTTGTGATACTTTCGGTGGTTTCACCTTATGTAGTGAGAAGCAGATTCCTCGAGACTCTGAGCCTGGTCCGCAGATTGTTCAACTTCATAATGGATAATTTTAGTTATCGAACTTTCTTTTGACTTTAAATGGT
>NW_017547175.1:1137668-1167747 GCF_001854935.1 Bemisia tabaci | reverse complement strand
ATTTCAAAACCATAGACATGAAAATTTGGTGTATAGGCTTGGCAACACTGTAGTGTATCGATTCTTCGATGAATCGAAACAATGGCCCCCTCCCCCGGATCAGTCACCCTCGCGCACAACAGTGGTGCCCGCGCGCGATTCACATACGCCCCCCCGCCAGAATGTCTCCCCCCGCGAATCAGTCACCCGCCCGCGACTGCAGCGCTCCCCCGCGCAAGGGTTACGGAAATCATTCCATACACGCCTACGTTAATCTCCTTCCTTCATGATATGGTGACATATGATACATGATATTGCATCGATTTTTCACGAGGAAGCCGAATCTGAGCTTGGATTTCGGATATTATGCGTTTTAAGTCAAATTTTCTTTTATCTATTTTAAATCACTCAGGAAAATTTGCGGAAACTCATTAGAATAACAGTGCGTAATCTTTTAAAAACATTGATCAAAAATAAAACATTTACGGTATTTGAATCCATTAATCTCCGAGATAAAATGAACACGGTTGTTCTACGACTTTTTACGTATGTTGTTTTCTTCCGCATTGGTTGTCGGCAGCGTAGCGGCCAAAGGCCCCTGGTACTGATAATAGTTTTCAAAATCAATTTTTTTTTCTACATTCAAAATTCCAAGGAAATGGCAGAAACTTATCAATTGTTACTAATGTTTCAACAATGTTTCTTGTCAATTGTATGCTGTCGTTAAGCTCAACATCCCAGGTTTACCAGTAGGCTAGACATGCACTATATTTAACACCATGTCAAGGCTTCAGTACTTTAGAGGGGTAATTTTTTTATTTTCTATTCTACATAATCTCACTCGTTCAAGTAAGTAGCTTGGGCTTATTTGTCCAATGCTAGAGGCACTTATTAGAGGCACGATCATAAAAATAACCCTAGTTTGAAAATTTTGAATTGATTCTCGACACGAAAAGAAAAAAAGAAAAAATAGATAAATAAAATGCAGTTATAAATAACAACGAAGAGATATTTAATGAAGTATAAAAATTAAAATGAAGTGACTGAATTAAAGTAAAAAAAAAAATAGAAAATTGCAAGAAATAAAATAAAGTAAGTAACGGTAAAACACAGGGAAGAAATAAAGAATAAATAATCAAAGAAAAATAATATTAGGTAAATAAAAAATAATAAAGTAAAACATTAAAATTCAGTAAATAAACAAAGGAAAAAAATTGAAATAAAGTAAATAAATAAAAAAGAAATAATCAAAGAAAAATTATATTACGTAAAGAAAAAAAATAAAGTCAAAAAATTTAAAATGAAGTAACGAAATAAATTATAAAGTAAAAAACTGAAATAACGTTGAAAAATAAAATGAAATACAAAAATTAGAAAAATGAATGAACCAATCAGAAGAATGTAGATTGAATATCCTGGTTTTCCGTTCAAATCGAAGCTATGTAGGTACAGGTTTTTCGGTCAAGATTCTCATCATACTGTTTGGCTCAATCGTTAGGGCCTTCGGCTAGGGTTAGATAGGTCCCAGGTTCAATCTCCGCGGAAGGCAAAAAATTGGATAGGTCGGATACAACTACAGCACCTCACAATAAGCACTGTAATCTCATTTTACTCGATTTCGAAATTTATTTACGCGATTAACCCTTTTCCACCATCCCCTAGCTGCGAATCTCGACATTGCACACCTTTGTATTCAATTTTTTTTAGCTGTACGTTTCACAAGAGAATACTCCTCTTTATGGCTAAAAACACAAAATATTAGGTTCTCCTTGCTTTCATGATTGATACACTAAACATCCGGATGGGTCAGTTTACCATCTTTGAAGGTCTATCTCAGCAAGGTTGTGCGGGACGTCTATGGAGGACGGCGCGCCCGCCCAGCAGTGTTGGTGCGAATTACCATCTTTCTTGTCAACGCCTACCTGATCGCGGTTTGAGGTTTCTAACGATCATACATTTGTGCTCGTAGCAAAATTGTTCTCAGGGGTCGAATCTGGGAATCCAAGATAGTAAATGTCACCTACTATCTGGCTATAAGCACCAAAGATTTTTTTCCGTGGCGACACTGCGTATTTACGATCAATTTAAAAAAAAAAAAAAAAAAAAAAAAAAAAAAAAAAAAAAAAAAAAACTTTTGGAAAGCACCGGACTAGCCAAAGACTACAATACTACTTGGGTAGCCAGTGCCAGGGAAAGAGGAGAACAAATGATGAATGAAGCATTTTTGGCATGCCCTTGAAGCTCCTAAAATCCACGAACCTGTGCTGTGTAATTTTTTTTCGCCACGGTGAAAATGCCGATAAAAACACCGTCCCGTGACAGATTGCGAACAGCTCAAATAAGTACATTGCTTGTATTTTTTCAACACTTTTGGAGTGTTACGTTACACAGACTCCCGACAAATTTACTTATTTAAACTTGGAAGGTATGGAAGGCAAATCTTCAGAGAGCCAATACCTCGGAAGATAGAGATCGCCATCAGCGAACAAAGTGTTATTTTTGACGGTTGGAAATTTCTAATAGGTAGGGTATAAATAATCATGAATGAATAGGCGCACTAAATATTACTAAATTTTGCAGATTAAAAATAGAGTTTATTGATAGAATAAATATCACAGTGTCTCTTATGAAAAAATGTTTTACGCTATTCATACATGACAAATATAGTACAACGTTAATATTGCAGTAAAAAGTAAAGTTTCATTATTAACTACCATTTTAATCAATAAAAAATGATCAAATGCGGGTTTTCACCTATTTTTTAATTTACATAAAATGTGTGTAGCGTGGGGCTGAACACGTATATTTCCTGAACAAACTGTGAAACTTCAGAGACCTTCGCATATTAATCATTGCGTCAAAAGGATTTAATACCTTCAGCACTTTAAAAAAAATGCAAGTCCGTTACGTGTATTAGAGCTATGTTTCATCTTAAGAGCGGAGGAATTGCATTGAAGTCAATTTGGTATTTAATTCAACTGGATGAATCACACAGCATTCGTAAATAGAAGAGAACGAACTTTAATTCATTTGTCCAACGCGAGGTAGAATTTCGTTTTAAATGCGCCAAAAGCGTCAGGAGTGAAATCATTACATGGATTACATTTTGCAACAAGGAATCATACCATCTCTGGCTCTTCTATAAAAGCACCTTTCTGCATAGGGGAACTAATGGCATATATGTTGTTTCTAAAATGAGCCTTAGTGATTCCTTATTGCAAAATTTAATTCAAATGTCCCAGTTGGCAGTTTATTCGACACATCACCATAGTCCGAATATCTGCCACGGGATCATCTGAAGGAAAGCCCCATCGATCACATGATCATGCAACGTCTGGAGATCCCCCTTCAGCTGCCCATTATTATCGATGACGTCATTATACTTGAGGAACTTTGCCTTCTTGCTGTCCGGCACGAGACTCTTTTCCATCCTCAACTTAAGGATGATACACACCACGGGGAACGGGACTCTTCGATCATGCGGCATGGTTGCCAAGTGTACAGCGATTATTTTTTTCTTAGTTTCCGCCGGAAGTCCTGTCTGAGGGATGAGGCCGCCGAACTCCGGTTTAGTGACAAGGGCAGGGATGGCCAGTGGTTTCTGCGGAGCGGGGGTGGTGGTGGTGGTTCGCGGTTGTGCGGGTCGAACCGGTTCGGTTTTGACTTGGACCATGGAGGGCTTGCTCGAGGGATCTTTCCGCTGGCCCATGTCCGCCTTGTCGGGGAACATCATCTTCAGCCGGGTCGGGGTCACCGAGTTGGGCCCGTTGCAGTGCGGGGTCACGTTGTAGGCCCGCGCCAATTGCCGCTGCCTTTCCTGAGGAAAATTAAAGGAATTTGATACAATATCTGTTGAAGCGTGTATTTGTTTGAGAAGTCCCCAACGTTTCCAAACACAAATTGGACTACATCCTAGTAGCAGAACCACAGAAGGAAAAGATAAATATTATGTACGAAAGTTAATTTTTTCTATATAATGCATGCATAAAAAGTGTTAAAAGTGAACATTTTTATTTAACCATTATATAAAAAATGTTATAATTTTCGTGAGCTTTTCGGGAACATACTAAAAATTCTTCTAATTCGCGAAAAGCTCACGAAAATAATGACCTATTTTTTATATAATCGTTACATAAAAAGGTTCACTTTTAACACTTTCGTATGCATGCGTTATATAAAAAAATAAAAAATGTGTGTATAAAAAAAATTACCTCATCTAGCTTTTATCATTTTTCATATATTACGGTCAGGTCTGAACTTTGATTTTTTTTTTTTATAAAAGCGTTACACGTTTTTTATATGAAACGATCATTCAGATAACAGATATGTTTTTTTTATACCTTTTTTAGAAAAACGAAAATTTGTTCTGCTACAAGGACTAGGACATTTGCAACAAGGAATCGCTGATAAAAAGTATGGCGAGTTTTACCAGAAGTATGGTGAATTCTGATCTCTAATGATCTCTGGGAGGATAGGGGACAGTGGCGATTGGGCGTCGCAGAGCGCGAGGCGGTGCTATAAAAGCGGCTTAATGTATATATGGTGAATTCTGTCAATAATTTGCTTCATTCATGACGTAGTAATACTGTAGGGTCAAGAGCATTGAAGGAGTGCCAACGCCCTGACGGGTTGTGGGAGGACGAGTACTGTGGTGGTTACGCGTCGCAGAGCGCCAGAGCAGAGCGCTGTGAAAGTGACTCCTATGTATGTATACCGTAGAATAAAGTTCACAAGACATCTGGTACCATTCGCCATACTTTTAGTGAATGCGATTAGAGTGAGGGTCTTTGCGACCATTCTGTTGGGGCTTACCATACTCATATCACTATTGCTCAAACCATACTTTTTATCTCAGTGAACTACTATGTCCAGCTAATTATAAAAACTGCATCTACGACATTAGTTCCCTTTGCAGATAGGTGCTTTCATGGACAAGCCAAAAATTTTGCTTCCCAATTGCAAAATCAAGGCAAGTTATGCTGATGAAGTTTCCGGAAAACATTCACGATTCATCAACCCTGGTAAAAATTGGCAGTAGAATCTGTGTTCCAAAATACCATAGACCTACAGCCGGCTGTAAGATTTCCAATAGCTTCTATAGCCGGCTACACAATTTCTTATAGCCTTTTATAGCCGATGGCGATTAAGCAACAGCCAGGCGATAAAGTGTATGCTAAACGTTACTAATTATGGAGGACTTAGTGATATAGTGAGTTTTTGGAATACTGCTCTTTCTTTGTATCTTGATTTATTTTGCGAGGAAAGCTCCCTACTTTTGACGAATGCCTGTCATTACTAATATATTAGAGCGCCTTCAGTTTCGTATGATACTGTGCAGTACCTCTGGTGTGAAATAGTTGCTTCAAGCGCCGTGGCAGGCGGGCAGCCAGCGCGGAACACGCATTGGCGCCTACAAACCTAACAGGGATACTTCACGCGTTGCGCAATGCGTGAAGTATCCCTGTTAGGTTTGTAGGCGCCAGTGCGTCGCCGCTCCGCTTCGTGTTAGGCTCTGATATTTGATCTGGCGGAGTCAGCGTTATTCAACTCAGGATTTTGAAATGTTTGCACATCCTGTATGGATTATTCTCATTTTGATTGATGAAAAAAAATATGTATTAAAGGAAAATATAATGTGTGTTTTGTAAATATTAAGGTGGCTCCGTATCAAACTTAATGATTTCCAAAGCACACGAATTTCTACACAATTTCTTATAGCCTTTTGTAGCCAATGGCGATAAAGTGTAAAGCCCGGCGATAGAAACTATAGCCCGACTGTATACTTTTTTATAGCTTCGTATAGCCCGGCCGTATGATTTTCTCCGCATTCTACAGCCAGCTATATGTATGATTTTCTGTAGCCTTCTTTAGCCGGCTATAAGAATTCCTATGGTATTTTGACACGCAGCTCTTATCGCCAATATTTACCAGGGAAATAATAACTTAGCTCATGTTTACCTATCAACTATCTACAAAGTGTTCTTTGTGACAAAGCTCTCACAATCCAAAAATATGCTTCCAATTAGTGTACATTTCTAAATAAATTAAAAAAAATATATATTTCGCAGAACTCTTAAAGAGCACTTTTTGAAAAATTCCAAAGAAGAAGAAAATCTTAATTTGACCCGAATAACACTCTCCTGCAGTCTGGCGGTTCAACTAGGGATCACTCTGAATATAACGCCTCTGACACTCGGAGAAAATGGAGATGTTGCATGTGTGAAGAATTTGCGATTTGACCGTTGATTCTTATGTAAAATTTCGCGAGAAACACGATGGTGCCACTGGTTTTCCCTGAAATCATCTCCCTAGCCCAATAAAAGCTCTCAAAGTGAGGCCAAAATGGAGGGGATATCCCACCCTACCCTGAGAGTAATCCTCTACATCAAAACAAACTCTCCATACATAGATAGGGAGCAAATACCTTAGCAGGGTTGCCACTTTATTTGGGGACTCCAAAACTGAAAACACGGCAACCCTGCTAAGGTATTTGCTCCCTAGCTTTGCATGGAGAGTTTGGTTTTGATGTAGAGGTGGACTCTCAGGGTAGGGTGGGATATCCCCTCCATTTTGGCCTCACTTTGAGAGCTTTTTTGAGCTTGGGAGATGATTTCAGAGAAAACCAGTGGCACCATCGTGTTTCTCGCGAACTTTTACATAAGAATCGATGGTCAAATCGCAAATCCCTCACACATGCAACATCTCCATTACATACATCGACGCAAACCAGTAAAGATCTCACCTTCTCTGCAGGATCTACCGGCGCTGATGGCTGATTCGATTGGGCCGGAGCGTTTCCATCTTCGGGATTCTGACCGGGCTGATCTTCGGCACTTCCCTGATTACCTCTGGGTCTGCTCGGCGAGACGGGTTTATTCATATCATCAGCCTCCGAGGCACCCGACGTAGACACGAGGGTATTGAGGTCATTTTGGAATCCTTTCGGTGACCTTTTCATGCCTCTGGCCTTGTCAGCCAGGAGGTACAAAACCTCAATCGGCCTGAAATTGCACTCGCAGAGAAGCGAGTTGTTCCTCTGTCTGGCGTTTTCGTCGATGTCTGCAGTCAGCTCCGGAGGCCCCATCGCGGGTGCTGTGTAGGTGTTCAGTGGAGGGTGCTCGCCGTCGGGCAGAGAATTGGCCGGGGATTCGGATGGGTCGGTCGGGAGGTCATTCGTGTTGGAAGGGGCATCACCGGAGTTGGATGGACACTCTGGACACAAGCATTCCCACGGGGATGATTGACGCGCTCCTTGGAAACCGTCGAGGTTTATATACAATTGAGCTGTTGAACCTGCGAGAGGAAGTCATTGAAAGTCAGAATAAGTACACAGTACACGGCGCAGTCTACCCAAGTAGCATTTCTTAACGGAAAAATCGCTATATATTGCGATTTTATCGGCAATAAAATCGCCAGGATCATCAACATCTGAACGATCACTGAAAAAAAAACCTCGGTGTATTTACTAAGAAAAGGGTGAAATGACCAAGGATTCAGGGTTCTATTTGACCCCAGTTTTTTCTTGGTAAAATTACCATTTATGGAATTGGTAATTTTACCGAGAAATCTCGGTAAAATTTTGAACTTTCTCCGTAATTTTACTGGACCTTGGTAAAAAAGCCAGTATTTTTTATCGAATCTGGTAGAATTACCGAGATAAAATGGCAAAGTTACCGGGAATTGATTGCCAATAAAAGTGGTATTCTTACCTGAAAAAAACAGTAAAAATACCGGTTTTTAGGTAAGCTTACCAGTCTGTCTTGGTAAAATTACCAGTAATTGATAAAAAAAGGGAGATGGTAAAAGGTACCAACGGACCTTGTTAAAAACACCGAGGATTTTTTTTTCAGTGATTATTCTTCTTTTTCTTCTACTTTCTGACTAGGGCCGTGACCCTGTTTGTCTAGCCTCTAAATTATAAATATGACAAATAACATAAGATGGCGATGAGAGAGGGTTAATTCTCCGGGGATGAAAGGCAGCTCTGTGCCCATCTCTTTGGCGGTCGTCCGGGAGCGATTATCCTCGATCTTATCGCGAAAAAATCGCGCTTTTATCGCCTGACAATTTATCGCGATATTTTCGAAATAAAAATCGCGATAAATGGCGACTTTATCGATAAAAATTGATCACGATTTCATCGAACTAAAAGTTGCGATTTAATCGCCATATATCGCGATTTTTAATGCGATAAGAACCAGATATATTGCCACCGATATAATCGCGATAACCAATCGCTATTCATCGCAATCACTGCTACTTGGGTAACTGCGTTTAGCAGTGAGGAACCAAGCCACATCAGCTATTGCCAAATTTGATTATGAGCAATTTATATTTTTTACAAGAAAACACTTGTGCGGGCTTTTTTGAAAGTTAGAAGGAATTTGCTTCACACTGTGCAGAAAATTCACTGACATTTGCAAAGGAAAAATCCACACAGCCATTTCCGTGTAAAAAATTAAATTCCCTAATTAAATTTGGTAATAGCTATTGTGGCTTGGTTCCTTTCTGCCGAACGTGGTTCAGTTGGTTTTGCGATTATCGATGGATTTGTCTTATCAAACACATAGGGGATGCAGCGGTCTCATTATTGAAATTGATGGACGAAGCAATCCTGTTGGTGGAGGCAAATGGTTGCAAAGGATAAATGAATCAGTGAAAACGAAAACACACCAACTCGGAAAAATGAAAATAATTAAGACAAAAATAAAACTGCACAATAGGTGAAGAAGTTAGTTAAGAAAAAGATTTTTGCTGCCGAAAGACAAGTACTTATGGCCACTTCGAAGGTCCAAGTTGGAACAGACGCGCTAACTTCAATGACCTGTCTGTAAATTAATTGTCTTCAATGGAAATTGAGTATTTTCGACAGGGCCGGATATACCTACTTACCGCCCATGGGCCGCCTGTATTTTGCCGCCCTCTTCTCATTCGTTTTGAAACATCAATAAAAACCATCAAGTGAGCGTGACGGAGGGAAAGGGGTGCATAAGACGCGTTTATCTACTCGTGTTGGATACATTTTTTGCGAAAATCATGTAAACATTACCAGTAAAATTTCACGGAACTTTGCGCAAAAGTTAATTTTTGTAAACCTATCTTTGTGTGGACAAGGTTCTTCATTTTTAAGAAATAAACCAAAAAATTACGAAAGAACAAATGTGGTTTAATAATTTTAACTTCCGCCGCTGCGCCGCGGCGCTGATCGCGCTGTGTTTGGCGCAATGCGTGAGGTATTCTTGCAGTCTTGTAGGCGCTATGCGTTTCACGCCAACCGCTCCTGACCGCACTGTGTTCGGCGCAATGGGTGAAGTATTCATTCAGTCTTGTAGGCTCTAATATGTGTTACATGCCGACCGCGACCGCCGCGCCGAGGGCTTTTCCTTTTCATCTCAAGTCCTCGTCATCCTCCCTCTCTGCGCTGAGCTCCAAGCCAAATTGCGTGTTCAGTTTCTCTCTTAACTCGACTAATTAAAGATGTTGTCTCTTGTATCAAGGAGAACGACAAAATTAGAAATCACTATACTCTCAGGGAAGAGAGATTTCGTCCCCTTTTCTCATTGATAATTTTTTTTTTTTTTAATCCGCGGATTTTTTCTATACCCACATTTAAAAAAAATTGCAAACTTTGCCGCCCCCTAAATTTGCCGCCATGGGCAGCGGCCCATGTGGCCAACCTCTTAATCCGGCCCTGATTTTCGAGTTACCCAGTTGGTGTGTTTTCGTTCTCACTGATTATAATGAGGATAGTTGTACACTAATTAACGGCAACCAATGAGAGACCCTACGGTTACTCCATAGTTATTTCTTTATTTTTTAATATCCACCCGTTTTAACCAATAAAATCGCTCCATTTTCCATTGCCCTCTTTGTCAATAGGTTTGTCTTTAAACGTTAAAAATCAGTCCGCAGAAATGTCACGAAAGGAGGAAGGGATATATAAAGGTAGGGCATACTCTTATTTTTCGCTTTCAATTTCATGGACTTTGAAGAACTTATAATTTTCACGATAGAAGATGTTGTTGTAAATCAATGAGCAAGAATCAAAATATCTTTTTTCTTTTTCTTTCCTCCTTTTTAAGCATCTTAACTCTTAACTTAGCCGACCACCGTCACATGATTCCGAATAGTACAATTTTATAATTTTCTATACATGAAAGGCTCACCAATCGACCTTAGTTCAAAATTTTACGATATCACGATGTCTGAAAAAATCTATCACGATTTTACGATATCTGTTTAAAATAATTCGTCGTTGTTCAGACGAAAGAACATAGGTAACTAAGGTTATACAATTTTCTTTTGCAAATCGTACTTTTACTAGGGGACTGCGGGGGACGTCTGCGCGCATGGACATCTATCGCTGATTTTTCCTCTGACTACATGCAAAAAGCAGCCAGATTTTGAGCACAAACTGTCCCAATATATTCTCACGAAAATTTGACCGGTCAAAGTCAATTTTGCAACCCTGAAATGGAATTACGCTCTTTAATCTGTAAAAAAACGATTTATTTATGAAAATCTAAACCGATCAAATGTTATACATTTTGAACAGTCTTCTCGCATTGTGTCGGATGACAAAACAAAATGACTACTAAAAAATAGTTAATATACCTAGTTATTAAGTTGAATCTGCGCCAGCTAACTTATGATGCGCTCAAAAGCAACCATAAAAATACCTAGCACAATGTTGGTAACGCAAAAGGAGCAAATCTTAATACATACGTTTGTTCAGGATTTATTTTAGGGTCCACAAAAGTAATTGGACTGCATTTTTCAATTAGGAACCACAATTTCTGCCTCATCTGTAAAAACACTTACGTGTATAGGGAAACTAATGGTAACTACGTTATTTCTAAACTGAGCTATATATTGTAGTTTCTAATTGCTAAATGTGGTCCAATTTCAATTCAATAGAGGTCTCATTTTACTAAAGATACTCACGTGGGAGAACAGATGCGAGTGCTATCAGAGCAAGCACATGAGACAGACGAACTTGTAATACACGGGGATAAGGTATGTGACGATTTTGCATTCTGATTTCCGCCATTTCTTGACACCTGATTTTAATAATTTTGCGGTTATTTAAACCAAAATCATTAAAGAGGGCGCAGAATTGACGGTGGAATAGGTACCTAGAAAAAGAAACCGAGGCATTTCTAAAGTAATCACAGCATTTTGAGATTTCCGAAAGATTTAACGCACATCCATTTAATTCAATCACAATCTCTCAAAGGGTGATAAAATAGTTATATCTTTAAAAAATTCTTAAGGTCAAATTCATTATATTTTCAGATTTAAAAACGCGTATCAATAATTTTCGTGCGCGGCACACAATTTCATATGTGTACCCAATTGTTCAAAACATCCAGTTAACGACATAATATATTAAAAAAAAAAAAAAAAAAAAAAAAAAAAAAAAAAAAAAATCAGCTCAATGGTGTGTTTTAAAGAGTAGGTATAAAATTAAAGTGACTCGATTTTTAAGACAAGCATTTAATTGCTGCGCGTCTGAGTCATCATAATGTCACTATAGGTGCCTCAAATCAAAATTTAGAATACATGTCGGTAGCAACAAGTACATTGATGAATCAAAATCCTGCCTATAGTCCAGAGAGAGATATGTGAAAGTTGGATATTGAATTTTAAAATTTCAAGTTTTAATATAATCATGAAAAAACACGAGAAGTTCTCACCTGTGTTGGTAAGCTGCCGAGTGCTCACTGAGATGCAGTTCTGTCAATACTGGTTCAACACAGTTTTATCAAAAAGAGGAATAAGAATTGCGAGTATAGTGAGTGCTTAATTGCACTGCCCTCTGTTTTATATATTACGTTCCGGGGTCAATATCATAAGATAGCAAACAGTCATCATGTGGACAATGAAATCATCGAATTTTTCGTCGTGCCGAAGAATTTACAGTTGCAAGATTCTCAGATAAATGTTCTCATATTTTCATCATTCCGCAAGGAAATTTAGTGTAGAAATGGTTACAACTTTCCTTCAGACTAATGTATACTATTTTTTACCTAAAACTGAGCCTTTTAAATTTGCTGCAATTGAACATGCCACAATGTCAATTTTTGCTATATTTTTCTGAAGATACAGGAATTTAAATCAGTTTTGCGATCAAAATTTACTCTCAGGGGGTATGTGCAATTTTTAAAATTTATGAATCTTTTCTACACGACTCAACAAAAAATATTTGTTTACAAAATTTTTAAGTGTGGCAAAGACTCCACGGAATTGTTTTATCGCTTCGACTTACTGAACTTGTGGGAAATCACAAGAGATTTACTTTAGCTTTTGTCGGACATAGTTTCAAAAACATTTTAGTAGAATACTAAATAACTTGGGTAAACAATTTTGTTTTTTTAACAGAAATACAAGTAAAAATTTGCAGAAAAACTTTAGAGTCATATAAACATAAATGCATCAGTCGCATACTTGGCAACACTCGTATATAACTGTGCACAGACTTAAATTGATAAAGCTGTTCGTGAAATTTCATCAACATAAGACGTGTTACGGTGAAATTTTGCGCAATGTCTAGATGTGCAAATCGTGAATAACAATTTGTTTTGGGCATGCATCATCCTCGAATTCGATGTATAACAAATGTTTCATCGCAGGTCATAAAGGTTCGTCTAATCCTAAGATAAATTGATTGAACTCTACGTAGGTACTACAATGTAGTCCATTTGAGTCCATTTGTAGTCCATTTTGAAAATAAGGTCCCAACGCATTCGATGACTTGCTTGGTTATAGCTCCATAAACATTTGTAATTTATTTGTATTCCATTTCCTAAATTAATTTATAATTTTCCTCCTTTCAGTTATAGTTATTACTTAGCTCCGTTTCTTCAGAAGTTTTCTGAGATTAGACTCCTGCGGTTTGTTTTTGGCACGATAGGAATACAAGAATTTGATAATTTTCCATAAAAAGACTGAGAATAGTGTGAGCGCTATGGTAATGACTGCGATTACATCTAATAAAATATACTGGTAGAATGGTAAGTGAACTGATGCTGGTTTTAGGTAATGAGCTCCTTTGTGCCTGATGACGTATTCAACCCAGTAGACTGCCCGCTCGAGTGGTGTCTGAGGCTGGTTGTGTAAAATGCTGGATTGTTCCTTAACTCGCTTGTAGAAGCTAAAAAATACCGAAAAAATAAAATAGTAAAAAGCTGAAACCTTGTGAATACAGTCTTTCATGTTGACCCAGTGAGTCAGGATGCGTTTTCTTTCAGCTCGAATTCGCTATCCATCATTTTCATGGATATATTTAAACATCATTTTACTATTTAAGCAGTGATCTCTAAATATACATGCTCATTGATTTTTAGTTTCAAAAAAATTATCATCGCCTCACATAATTACCAATTTTTTTATTTTTTTATTTTTGTGTGATAATTTCATTTTCATACAATACACTTGCAACACTTCAGTTGGGCTACACCGAGGTAACCGAGGTCGCTGAGGTAACATCTGGGTTTACTTCACGACTTTTTTGTTTTGTTTTGTTTTTTTTTTTCAATGTAGATTGTTAGTGTAAGTGGCCTCAATGTAACAGAGCCTTAGCATGCTTCCCGAATTGATTGATTTGAAATCCGAGATGACAAAGTGAGGATTGCCTCATCTCGAATGATTTACATTGCATCATTTCAAATTGAAGGCGATTTATATACTTAATCGTTGGCCACTGATCACAAGCGTCACTTGTAGCGTAGGGACGCGTTTTTGGAAAAATCTAATTTCTCGGAGAGTAGGTAGGTGATAAAAAAAAACTGAATTTATTTTCGAATTTAGCACCATCTCGTGGTTAGGTATATGATTAGGAGATGAATTGCCCCTCCTCCCCGTACACCGAGGAGAACCTAAGGTTAAAATTACTATGTAGTGGTATTCCATATGAACTATGGATTGATAACAGTCATAACCATTAGTGGTGGTATTTTCACCACTAATTTGCTAATTTTACCCTTGGGTGTAAAACTATCAATTAATGGTAAAAATGTCTTTATTATCGGCGGCCGTACCGACCCTATTTAAGCTGAGCTCATATCGACGGTGAAACTACCAAGCATAGCATCTTAGTTTGCTACGTTTCAGACTTCCTGTCAATTTTCATTTTGTAAAACCGAAAACTACGCAACGTCAATTTTTGACAATTTCTGTGATTTTTCCTCTCAGTCCGAGGAAAACTCAGTCAAAATTTTAAGGAAATTTGATAGTTGTTCTCCACCAAAAAAATAAATTGGGAGTGGAGATTTTTAAACACTGCAAACGGGATACGTGGACTGATAGGTTCACCGTCGATATGTAGCAGTGTAGCGCCACTAGAGTTATGTTGACAATACTATTTCATCAGTTGATTGGTAAAAGCCGCAGTGGCGTAGACAAGGGGGGGTGTCCAGGGGGTCTGCCCCCCCCCCCTTAGCCTCGTTAATTGTACATTTTTTTTTTTTTTTTTTACTTTTAAAGGGTAGACATAAAATGAATCACTAAATACAAAAAGGGCACATGTCCAGAAAACCAAAAAAAAAACCGCCAAAACCGGCGCTCCGCCACTTCGCTCCGCGCCGGTTTTTTTTAAACATAACGACTTTCCAAAAAATATCTACCACGAAATAAACAGTTTTTTGTGTCTCCTGAAGACTTTGGTTTTCTGGACATGTGCCCTTTTTGTACTTAGTGATTCAAATATTATCAGGGACGTACACAAAATAATGTAAATTGACCTCCTACCCCATAAAGAATTCCTAGCTACGCCATTGGAAGGCCCTTTGGTCAGAATTATATGTGTAATAACTCACGAGGGTGTGTTTAAGATAGTCGATACAGCATTCTGAAGCCTGTTGTAGGTCAAATGTTTGTATTCCAATTTCAGGCCGATCCCGGATTGCTGTATGTACTCAACGTTGTGGAACTGATCGAGCATAAACGGGACTCCGATGAGGGGTACCTCGAAGTGGATCGCCTCGATCAAACTGTGCAAACCACCATGGGTCAGGAAAAGAATGCAGTTCGGGTGTTCTGTAACATATCTCAACATATATTTTGGGCTCTCTACTCGTTAAAAGTTCCATAAAACCACTGCTAAAAATCAATGATTTACTCTGAGTGAATAGCCGGCGTGAAAAAAAAATCCAGCGCGAATTTCGCGCCGTACTCTGAGTGAATAGATCAGAGCGTAAATATCACCAACGACCGACGAATTAGTTGAGGTACCCCAAATAGCGTGAATCCAGGGCATCCTGGTACGAGCGTTGAATGGCAAAGTGGTAGCGCATTCGCGCAACACACTAGTCTACTTGATTTTTGACAAAGGGATGCTTCGAGGTAAAGATGACCAGAAATCTGGTAGCATTCCGTAATTTTGACGGATGAGAGTAGGTAGAGTTAAGATCTCCGCTACCATACTGCCGTGCTAGGAAAGAACGCCGTATGAGCATTCGAGGGTTGCCAAAGTTCCTTCGATAAAATGTTTATTTTTGAGGAAGGTTATGAACATTTTTCCTTGAAATTTTCAGGGACTCTCGGCGAAATTACAAACAAAATTATCTGAAAAATTGGAAGGAAAATATTAATGAGTTTACCAGGAAATTCGTGTTGTATCAAAGCAAATTTGGCAACGCTTGAAGGTTCATACGGCGTTTTTCCTTAGCACGGCAGCATAGTCTGTTGGCGCTTACCGTATATTCATTGCACTGTCGCTCAAACCATACTTTTTTCAGTGTACGGAATGACTATGGTTAGGACCCGTGCTCACCTTAGCGTTCATTGATGTGCAACATAAAATCAAAAGTGGTGAAGATTTCAATGAATAAATAACCGTGCCAGACCCGAAACTTACCGAGAATACTTTGCTGAGGCAGCCATTTCTTAATCAATATTTGGGATGAGTTTCCGCATGCCTCAGTATTATCCCATCTCCAGAGAACTCGCTGTTTGAGAGATTTAAATACTGATACGAGTGCCCCCTTATGCTCTTCAGAGATCATATCGGCCTTAATCCAAGTTCCAAAACTCACAAACACCACACCCTCTGATGCAGAATCCATGAAACTTTGCAAGTCCTGATGAAAAATTGAAGCTTGATTATCGAATGGGACAGATAACATAAAATATTACCTAAAGAAGTTGAAGGTAGGTAATGGAAGACGGTGATATGATGTGATTGCCATTGCAAATTAAATTCAGCGTATTCTTCAAGCTGAAATCTTCCACGATCTTATAATAAAAACTCCTATGATAGGAAAAAGAAAAAGATTATCTGAACAATTTTTGACTCGAAAAGATAACTATAGCTGCTTAATGGAGTAACGCCGCTTCGATAACGCTGGTCGACTAAAAAACAATTTTTTTGGAATTTTCCTTCGAATATTATTAACTGTTCCTGCGTATATTTTTAGCACTGAGTCCGAAAATGACTCCGTTTTGCTTGGCCAGGGTCGATTGTCCCCGAAAAAATCGGAATTTTTCCGAAAAATCGAGCTTTTCTGAAGAAAAATCAATTTCCGGAAAATCCGTGCACGTTGGAGAAGAACGAAGATCATTTTCGGATCCAGCAGCCAAAATTACATAGATAATCATGTAATGGATGCCTATTGAAGTTTCCTTTCTGCACTGAAAAAATGGTATGCTGTTTTAGCACCTAGGATGTCAAAAATGCGTCTGGTGATCCTAAGATGCTGCCTTGATTTCCCACGCAGTTAAATTTGCATTCCTAGGATGTAAAGTTAACTGCGGGAGCAGTAAAGGCAGCCTCTTGGGATCACTAGACACATTTTTGACATCCCAGGTGCTAAAACAACATATTATTCTATTCAGTGTGTCAATTCCTAATATCGAGGTTTTTTCGAACGAGTGCTCCTTCCCGCCCATATATAAGCCTCGATAAAATGAAGTGTTCTTAATTGTAGGTACCGTAGACTTGCGACCAGCCGAGATCGTTGGGCGGCCAGCGCGAACTTTCTTAAGATTTTGTATTTTTTACGAGAGGAGAGGGTATAACGCTAGCACTGACACCACCCCCCTTTAGAACTTTACGTAATTTGCTAATTTATGAACGCTGCCTCATCTCTAAAATGATTTTCTTACCGAAGGCAGGGCGGCTGGCGATTTCAGATGAAACCCTCCGATTTCAATGATATTTGGAGCGTAAGGTCTCGGTGGGTGAAAAGAATGGTGAGAGCCAACCAGAACTAAGGAAACGTTGCGAATCATATCCCGCAAAGGTGGCCGTGTCTCAACGCCGGGGTAGTGCAAATATTCCTTCAATATCTTCTCGTGCTTTGGTAGCGTATACCATATGATTCCTAGTTGTGTGTATAGGCCCCATATAGTGTTATGCAGACGTTCCACGAATGACAGATCTGGGGGATGAAATACTTTCGAAATAATAATGCGATTATACAGGGTGATCCAGACCTACCGTACAAGGCCTTTTTCCGGTTAATTCAGGCCGTTGGGGGTGAAAACTGGGAATCGACCCCAAGAAATGCGAATTTCATAGTTCCGAAGCCCCTCCCGGCATATCCCTCGGGGAAGTAATTGAGAGGTTTGTACTTAAAAAAGTGCGATTCATGTCAAAATTTTGAAATAATTTAATCGGAGGCAGACTTCACGATAAATTCTGACTTAGATCGGCACTACGAAATCAAAAATCGGCCCATCCGCATCCGACATACCGACCCCTAAATGTTGGGGACACAACCCCCTTTCAGATAATGCGCAAGTTCACTGAATTGACGTAGAGACTCGGAAAATAAGTGGGTTCATAGGTAATTGACCCCAAGTAATCCGACTATGAAGGCCGTCCCTTATCGTCCTCAGAGGCTTCTCTGGTGGGGTACGGGGGGGGGGGAAGAATTTGTTAATTTCGGGGGGGGGGGCTAAACTTAAAAATTAATTGTTTTATGATTCCTACGATAGTTCACCAGAGAAAACTCCGGGGATGACTGAAGACCTCCTGGATTCCTTGGGGTCGATTACTCATGAAAACACATTTTTTTCCGAGTGTCCACGTTAATTTATCGAACTTGCATTTTTTGAAAGGGAGCTCTGCTGTCTTCATCTTTAAAGATCAGTATTTCGGACACGAATGGGCCGATTTTGGATTTCATGGTGCTGATTTAAATTAAAATTTTCCGTAAAATCTGACTCCGATTAAATAATTTCAAAATCTCGACAAAAATCCCGACCTCTGAACTACGGACCCCTCCTTCCTTGCTTTTACCCCTCAAGGAGATCCGGGGGTGCTCCGACCCCGTGAATTTTAGATTCCTTGGGGTCGATTCCTGAATCGCCCCCGCGGTCCTAGACTTCATGTGACCTACTCGTACATTAACCGCAAGAGGCCTGGTATGGTAGGTCTAGGCCACCCTGGATATTTTAATAATTCGGAAAAAAGATAACTCAAAAATGATGCAATTTTCCCGGGAAAATACCGTTCCTGTCATATTAAGGCACTCATATTGGAAATAATTGGGTATATCTCGAATTACTGATCTTAAACTCATACAATTGGCGTCCCAAATGCTCTCCGGATCTCAAGCGAAGCAATGGACCACTAGACAAGGTACGAATTTCAGCATTCTGATACATGTTTCTTAACCAAAATTTCACGTAAAACACGATGCTTACAACGAAAATTACCGCAATCAACTCCTTACTAAGATATTTGATGATTCTTGATGTGTGAATTCAAACCACCCGCTCATTAAAACTCAATGCTCTACGTGATTCACATCGCACGCTAAACGTTATCATGACAGTCTCTGCGATGTAAAAATCTGGCAACCTCAATCTTGACGCTTTGGCTCAGCTGTAGCAAATAGCTTATAATTTGAACAACACATGGTGGAAAATGAACATTGCTCGATTGAGAGGCTTGCTGAAACCGTTGTAGTGCGCGATTTGACTCGTGTAGAGCTCTGAGTTTCTTGTGAGCGGGCAGTTCAAATTCCTTGTAGCCAATGTGAAATAAAAACGTTAATATCTTTGTTAGGAGTTGGTTTCAGTAATTTTCGTTGTAAGAATCGTGTTTCACGCCAAATTCTGATTAAGAAACATGTATCAGATTGCTTAAATTCGTACCTTGTCTAGTGGTCCATTCATAGATTGCCAAGATAGCTTCACTAGCCATTTTGAACTTTAAACGGCCGACATGTTAAAGCAACGGAGTAGGCTTGAATTTTACGCCACAAATGTTCTTTTTTAAGCCAATTTCAATGGGTGTATCTTGAAATGAGGGTTGCTATTTGAAAAAAAAAAACAGAGTCTGTGCGACTCTCAGGGGTGTATAGTCTGCCGGTTTCTCCACTTAGAAGGGATCAAATGCTTGTTTTCTTCGACCTGGATAAACCCCCAACGTAACGTTTCGGCTCAATAGATCGATCAGCAACGCAGTTACAAGATGATGCAGAACTTTTGGTTCACACTGTGTCGATATCATGATTTGCATTAATTTATCAACGGGAACTCTCGCTCAATGAAGGAAAGCTCATAATGGAAGTTAGAGTCCGTGCTTTCCTCAGGGGTCTATAGTCTGTCGGTTTCTCCACTTAGAAGGGATCAAATTATTGTTTTCTTCGACCTGGATAAACCCCCAACGTTTCGACTCAATGCTCGATTAGCAACGCAGTTACAAGACGGTGCAAAACTTTTGGTTCACCATGTGTTGACATCATAATTTACATTAATTTATTAACGGGAACTTACGCTCAATGAAGGAAAGCTCATAATCCGGTATATAAGAATAAGTGTACGGGTTCCCTTGGAAGCTGGCAGTGTAGAGAGGCAAGTGTTGCGGACACAGTTCGATTAAAGGGGCATTGAATCGATGCCCGAGGGCGAGAAATGATTGCTGGTGCGTGAAGAAGTTTCCCATGATGACGTCGAAACGTTCAGAGGAGGATATGAGCTTCTGAAGAGGTTCAGACGCAAATGCTGCCTGTGTCCAGTCAGCGATTATGCGCCATCTGTCGTAGATACTCCGAAAACGGGACATCTCCGTGAGATCAACAAAACTGTAATCTGTCCAAAATTGGCGAAAATCAGATCTTAAGTGAAAAACAGTCGAGTTCGTAGATCTTTAAAACAGATTTTTTTACACCAAACAAAACAATTGATTATCGATGCGTTCGTAAAAAATAATGTGCAAATCACTTTCAAATCTCGAGGGAGCCTATACTTTTCCTTATTTTTCGTGTTCAGTTTCTGAACTTCGGGCTCTAAAAATTTTAGAGAGACTGGGAAAGAGAAGAGGCTAGAGAGTGTGAGCAATAAAAGGCAAGAGTATTTGTATTTGAAAATTTTGAGTTAGTCTGCACCTTTTGCGGGGGGTGCACCTCCCCCCCCCCCTTACGAGATTTCGGCTGTGCCAAAAAGTAGCTCTCATTGACCTAAAAGCATCCTCGATCGCTTTGCTACCTGCATGCGTTTCAAAGATAGAGGACGGGGGGTTGGGGATTTTTTGCTCACCCTGTGTGAATAACACGTTAATATCTTCAGGAAGGGTGCAGATATTGATTGATGTGCGGTTTGGACAAAACTGCTTCAAATTAATATAGGATTTCTTTGTTTTTTTTTGGGGGGGGGGGTGAAGAGGGCTGTGACCTTCTATCTTTGTGTGTTTTTTCCAATGAGGGGGCTCCCGTTTCGGAAGTGGCCCCCTCGGCGAAAAAATTGCGTATGTTTAATTTAGGAGGTTCCATCTAATAAACCTCATGCCAATGTCTGTAATCGCTCTTGGGGTATCAATTAGTATCCATCCATACTTATCGCACACCCTATTTATTTGTTTTCTTTCTTACTTCTTTTTTTCATGTGTAGCAATGCACGGGTGGAAATACATAATAAGATAAGCGCACATTAAAATTATTACAGTGAATCGTATTGTCCTTGGTATATCTATCGCAGGCAAATAGTAAAATCAGCATTTTGTCAAATGCCTAGGCAAATAGTCAAATATTCTAACTTAATTGGATTGAAATTCTGATTCTTTTCCTAATTTCAGACAAAATAATTTTGAGGAGATACTGATCTTGAAATAATTTTCAGCATGTCGTAAAATACAGAATTTTTGGAATTTCAACGTTTAAAAATATGAGAAGCAATTGAAGAGGAGGAAACAGAAAGAGTTCGTAGGCTTGATGAGTTATTTTCCCAAAAATAAAGAAAAATCGTAAGCTCTTCGCCATAAATTTACAAAATTTTGTAGACCGTCAAAATTTGACTATCTGCCTAGGGATTTGATAAAATGCCTGATTTCACTATTTGCCTGCGACATATCGATGGTGAAAGTGCAGAAGTGCGTATCCCAGAAAACACGATTTTCCAGGAGAGTAAAAAACTGTCTTCATTCCTCCTTATTGTCAGTAGAAGGGTAGTAATTCTTGAAGATAGCAGGAATGAGATGCTTTTTCAGACTCCGTCACCATTTTAAATTTTTTCTCGAACTGTTAGAAAATACGGCAGAAATGTCGAGATTCGCGTATTAAAATAGAGTTTATTCACACTTAAAACTTGTTTACAAGCCTTAGTAGATCCAATACGGTAGGACAAGCGTTTCTCGACTCGATTGACTCTAATAAAACTGACCGTTGTGATGAACTGTCAGTTCATGATTGTATTGGTCCATGAGAGTGAATGATGGACATGAGCGCCGCGCGCCGCCAGTGATAGGTACCTTTGAAAAAATTATACTGAGGGGCTCTCGAGTGATAAGCATTTAGCAACTTTTCAGAACCAGCGAATTCCTGAAAATAAATAAAAACACAGAACAGCTGATCAGCTGATATATATGATGTTGGCGGGAAACGCCGAGGATCGCGCGTTGTGCGTGAGGCGCGCCGGATAAAATGAAGGAGCCAGAACGAGATACGCATTTCTGCACTTAAGCCCGAGATATGCGAAAAAAATTCTTCGGTTTTAGGTGACTTCCCGATTTTTTTCGATTATAATATCTTGCAGGCAGATAGATGACATCTCCATCAACACATTTATGCAGCTAACTCAAAACTGTCAAAAATCGAGATACGCACCTAGCTGCACTTTCACCATCGATATGCATATGAATGAATTATTGGCCTTTCTATGTGTGTGTAGAGGGGGGGGTGACGAATCAACGTACCTTCCGGCAAAACAAACAGCTTCGAATCCAAGAGAATTTCCTGGTAATTGGCCAGATTTTGCTCCATAGGAATTGATGTGATCATGGTAACCTCATGGCCACGAGCCAGGAGTTCCTTTACCAGCACAGAGAGCGCCATGGTCTGACTTTTGAACGGCATCGGCAATGAGACAAGAATCCTAGCGCCCTCCAAAGGAAGATGATACAACGAGATGATAAAGGCCGTTAATAGAATGGTTCCTTGAAAGTGCATTCTGATTGTATTGCAGAGGGTCAAGGGTCTATAATTCTAGTTTACCAGTAGGTAAGGCAAGTTCAAATCTGAAAATGGGAAGAGAATAAAAAATCACAAGAAAAAATGATCTGATCTGCGTTATTAGGATCTGCGAAATTGTCGGTCATGTATGTCAGGAAAAGTTACAGCCGATGGATGGAAAACGACAATATCTCAAAATTTTAAGTGTTACCTAAAAGGAAGAAATAGCACATACTTACTGGAAATAGCGATCGGAATACGACAAGGTGGTTGTGAAAAAAAACAAGGTTGCAGGTATTTCACTTTTTTACTTGGCACAATGTAACGAAAAAAGAAGTAAAAATATAAACTCAATCGATTTCAACCGAAATATTTCATCATTTTAGCCCATAGCACGCATACAAAAACAAAGGGGTGTTACCTTATTCTTTCCTGAACAGAAAAGATACAGCTTCGAGCCAGAAAACTGTTTATATTCTGAAGTAATATCATTCTATCGATGTACACATTGTAAGCTTAACGACAACAACTATAGGCCCCAGCGAGCGCTTTCGCGTCGGCGTGAGATAATCGCCCCCCCCCTCCTCCTCCTCCTCCATCGTTCATCACTACCGCAAGCATGTAAAGTCGCGAATAAAATAGAGAGCTCGAAAACCCATATCACTCAACTCCAGCTTATGCGACTTATTATCAAGCCTCCAAGCTTTGAAGTGTGATTATTGACCGAAAATATCCCAGATTTGAATCGTATCAGAGCGGACTCTCGCGCTGAACCCTCGAGATCTGAGATTCCCTCCTGCTGAGCACTCCCCACACGCTTGTCGCTAACATCGAAGTATTCGTAAAAAAAAAAAAAAAAAAAAAAAAAAAAAAAAAAAAAAAAAAAAAAAAAAAAAAAAAAAAAAANAAAAAAAAAAAAAAAAAAAAAAAGGGTCGTAATAATGCTTCGCCAATAATAATTATAATTTTAATAGGGAATTTATCACTGCATCACTCGAATTTACTGGAATGTACCGGGACAATTGATCGGAATTGCTTCGATCGACATAATTCTATCGAAAAATAAAATCGAACTTGTCTTGGCTGTCTTTCTATTACTCCCCGATAAAATCGCTGTCCATCGGTTCACTCTCATCTGTTGCGATCGATTCCTCTCCGTATATCCCCCCCCCCTTTAAATTAACTTTCCTTTTTTTATTCCTTTCTGCTCTTTCCTTCACTCTCCCTTCTCCTTCCTCTTCATCTTTTCTTTTGCTTTTTCACCTTTTCTCTTCAATTTTGTCTTTTTATCTCCATCATTTTCTTTCCTTCATTGTAACTGTTTTCTTTTCATCTTCTTTTCCTCGGACGGGAAATAAAGATAAAAAGAAAAAAAACAGTTTCATGGGATACGTCCCCAAGGGAGCATTTACTTTATACTGACCGTTTATTTGTTAACTGTAAATGTGTTTGAATCCAAATTCGAACTAAACTTTCATACGACTTACAAGCATGCTATAGAAAATGTGAAAAAATTAACGCAATTGCATAGTTCATATTCTTTTGTTTTATTCCGTAACACTTGTTTATTTTTAATCCTCGTATAAAAACCACCCATTTGCTAAATACAATTCTAGCTAGAGCGCACTTCAGCTTTGCATTCACGACTGCAAAAGTTTGAAAGGAAATCGAAAAGGCCAGCGCGTATGAAGGCTATTTCAATTGTAATCTTCCGTCGCATTTCTAAGGCGCAATGATACAACTATTCGAACTCTCCGGAATGCGTGAGGTATCACGCCGCATTTGAAGGCGTTTTCAAAACAGCCTACTTCCGATACCCGGATTATCGTTTTGCGATTCCAACAAAAGTTAACGTGTCTATAGCAACGGAGCCCGGCGCGTCTGACTATTAAATGGGGGATAGGACATAACTATTCGACCACGTGGGAGCCTGTGTTGCCTAATTTACAAATTGAAGGCAAACTGAGATGACGTTCAAGTAACCTTTTCTGTTTCTCGAGTGAGAGTATCATTTATAAAACAGCGCACAATATTGTGCCTTTACTTTCTCGGATAGTTTTGAGATGAAAATCGACAAAACATACCGCTTTTTGGGTTAAAAGAGAGTTTAGCGAGGCGTGACATTATAATTTTGACGGAATTCATGAGCAAATTTGCCTACATTCGTAAGAGCATAATTAATCGCTTCGTACACACACTGTGGTCATTTTGAATCAGGGATGTTGAAGCGAAAATTTCCGGCTATCATAAAAGAATGTTTTCCAAAATTGCGATGAATTCTTGTCAGTTGAAACCTATGATTAACAAAAATTTCATATTAGAAAAATAAAAGGGATTTAATAGGTTACTCCACTTACGTTGAATTTAAAATTTAATTTTTTTGAAAATCAGCCTGGACAAATACTTAGAGATCGGCTTACATTATTATAAAATCAGTATTTTTCGGCATTATTCTCTTGCATATTCTCGAGCCACTCCTTATGTTTTTATCAAGTTGATAAAGTTTCTTCAGTAATACTTTTACGCAAGACCACACGAAAAACTGTACAAAACATAAAACGACGATAAAACTACAGGAACGTGGATCTCGGTTTGAGATTATCTTTGGTTGTAGACTTCCTGTCACACATTATTTGTTAGATAAAAAAATATAAACAAAGCCTCATTTTTTGAAAACTGCCCTGATTTGACTTCTGCGTGTAAAATAAAAGTATGTAAATTTCAAGCCAACCCGTCGGTTCGTCCTCTTTTGATACACTCTTTGATTGAAAGGTAGTGGAGCTTTTGAAATATCGCCAACGAGATACAACGGTGTAAGTCGGCAATCACATTACTCAATTTGCGACGTCACAGACTTCCTGTCATACTTTATTCTTTGAACGGATCACTACTCAACGGCAATTCTTCAAAACTGCCGTGATATTTCTTCTCTGTGCGATGAAAATTCTGCAAAAACTTCAAGGAATGATGTCAGTTTATTCTTCTTTAAAAAAAAGAACATAGCAGCGGAGTTTCGTAGACACCACAAACGAGTTATGTGATTGCCGACTCACACCATGGATTTACGTTCTTGCAGTTTCACCATCGACAGGCAGGACGCGATGTAAATCAAGTAACGTTCACATGATTGTATGTACGATTATATTCTCCTTCCAATTACATGCCTTGTAAGTGCCCTTGTAGCAACGGTACGTGAAAAACTCGTAAAAAAATGTAAAGAACTTGAATTTCATTAACACATAAAAAACTCGTAAAAAAGTTGTAAAAGAAAGAAGTTTTTTTACAAGTTTTCGTTTTTATGTAATGTAAGAAACTCGTAAAAAACTTGTAAATAACTCATAAAATTTACTTTTTATTTACAGGCCAGCTTTCAAAATTTTGACTCGTAAAAAACTCGTAAAAAACTTGTAAGTAACTCATAAAATTTACTTTTTATTTACAAGTCAGTTTTCAAAATTTTGACTCGTAAAAAACTCGTAAAATACCTGTAAATAACTCATAAAATTTACTTTTTATTTACAAGTCAGTTTTCAAAATTTTGGCTTGTAAAAAACTTATAAAATACTCATAAACAACTAGTAAAATTTACGTTTCATTGAAGAGTCAATTTTTTAAACATCGACTTGAAAGAAATTCGTGAAACACTCATAAAATACTCATACAATTTAACTTTCGTTTACAAGGCAACATCTGAAATTTCGACGTGTAAAAAATTTGTCATACATTCATAAAGAACTCTTAAAATTCATTTTCATTTACGAGTCAATATCTGAATCGTAAAAAACTCTTGCTGAACAGAAAAGAAATTGAAAAATTCACCTTATTCTCTTTAGGGGTGAATTTCCCAAATTTTGACTCATAGGAAATTTGTAACTAACTCAAGAAAATAAACTGGTAAAATTTATTAGCGAAAGAGTGTATTATATGCATGTGTAACAATTGATGTATTGAACAAAAGAATTTCCAAAATTTTGGCTTCAAAAGCGCGTACACAAAACAACCACACATGAAACAGGCAAGATACTTCAGGGGGCAGAATTATATTTGGTGAGAGTTAGGTTACTCACCGGGATGAAAGGTTTCATTTGTCAATGCGCAATTTTATTATTGTAGATGTTACGGGTGCATTATGACAGCAATAAAAGTTCACTTGAATCTGATTTCCTATTCACTTTTCACAACCAGAATTCGGTGAATATTTAATAGCCAGTCATATTGGAAAGGATTTTGGGTATGGTGAAAAATATTTTGCCAGTGTATATAGTTACCACACTGGAAAGCCATTGAAACTACAGTGGATTAACATCCATTTCTAATCGTACCGTTTCAAAATTTGGTGAAAAAGAAAAAAAATGTACTAACTTTAAAGATTCTCATGAACACAATGCACATGTGCAGCTGTGTCTGCAACCTGATTCAGAAAATTTGACATCAATATCATCGATAGGTTATATCGATGATTTCCCTGCCTTTGTCGATGTTGAAATAAACATTCACCATTGTTGGTTTGACCAATTTAGAACACATTAACGGACAAGTTATCTTCACTTCTACATGGACTAGACGAATCAGGATGATTACTGCTAGAAATAAGCTGTGAAGAGATTGCACTTTTTCCATTTTCAGTTTCCAAGTTATGTCAGGTTGGAGGTTTATAGCTATATATACATTAATTAATAAAATCTTCAAGCTTCAAGCTTAAATCTTCAAGCTTTATTTCACAAGTTTCCATGTTTAAAATTGAAACGAAAACAAATTTTCTTTTGTAAGCTCCTATGTAAAGAAACTTCTATTTTACAAGTAGATTTGTATTCAAAACCTTGTGAAGTGAAGATGCGCAAAGCCCGTATCATACAATCAGAGCTCTCAAAGTGGCACGTGGGATCATGTGACACTCAGATCGACATCCCTCAATGATAATTTTGTCAGGCATATGATCTGCGGGGGTCACGTGACGCCATTTGAGAGGTCTACTTTGATTGTCTGATACGGGCTCAACACATAAAGAACTCGTAAAAAACTCGCCAAAAAATATCGTTGACGAATTTGGAATCATTTCTCGAGTTTTTTACGTAAAAAACTTTTGGATAAGTAACACGTAAAAAATAATTTTCAGTGGCAGCGAGCACTATTATCTAACATGAGTTTCTCACTTATTTTTCATAAGCTTTTTACGTAAAAAACTCGTGAAATGATTCCCAATTCGTCAACTGGGAACTTTTTTTTACGAGTTCTTTACGAGTTCTGTATATATTGCGCATCTTCATTTCACAATGTTTTCAATTTTTTTTTACAAGTTTTTCACGATCCGTTGCTACAAGGGTGGTGCTGAGGCAAACACTCATGCGTGAATTTTAATGATTGCAAAAGTTTATTGAGGGTTATGTTGCTTCGAAACGATCGGAAAGAGAAAGAAGAAAAGATCGAGACTGGAATTTCAATTTTGTATCCAAATCAGGTCATTTATTGTATTAATTTTAAACAGTCCTTCAATTAATTTTTGCACACATTTAAAAGCAACTTACACCGAAAAAAATTTCGATCTTTGTAATTACTGGGAAAAAAAATAAAGACGATTCTTTTAAGTTCCTAAGTTAAGTTAAAGCCAACAATTACACACACACACACACACACACACACACACACCCTCTCACACCTATACTTAAGCTTATACTTAAGCTAATTAACCAATTAAATCCCACTCAATGTCCTCTATTATGTGATTGTTTTCGATCTTTATACATTTAAGTGCGTCAGCCATATTAGACGTCAACTCTTTTTGGGTCGTTACAACTCCATACATCTGTAAAAGATTTATCCTGCGCTCATCCGATAATAAGCTGCTTCCAATTCGTTTTCTTAGCAAAATTTGATGAGTACGGAAAGAAATCGATGATTGTAGATTATCTCCTGCAAAATACAAACGTGCAGTGATTATCGCTTTCCAAACACTAGCCTTCAAGATATGTCCAGATGGTATCACACTGCCAAACTCATGGAAATTTAATAGTTTGGGATATTTGAACTGAACGTACCCATTATTAAAATAATAACGATAATCTACTTCCTTACTTAGTCCCATTTTGGCTGGCAGTGAGTAATGGGGAAACATGAAACCCAAGCGAGAGACAGTTATAGAGTCCGAATCGGTACCAGTTTTTTTTACCTCATATTTATTCTTTAGTTCTCCTATCCTAATTTTTTCTCTCTCGCTTGTGGAATTGTTCGAAAATTCATGAGTGAGAATCATTCGCATCTCCTTATGAAACAGTGCGGGTGAGATGTTCTTTTCTGAAGCCAATAAAACTAGCAATTCCAAAATTCTCGATGGTTTAAAGTTCTGATACTCTGCCAATAGTTCATAATCTCCAGCACAATCGAAATCGTCCAACCCTGGTGCTAGGCCTTGGAATCCTTTCAAAAAGGAGTCGTACTGGTCCCAAAATGTTACTCGATCGGAAATTCTGGACTCACCCATAATGATCGATTGATTGCGATGTCTTTGAAAGTTGAATGTGAGTCTTCTAAAAAGATTAGCCGAAAGGGTCGTCCACGGCACCCGGACCGTAGGCAATCGTGACCGGTCACGAGTAGCGCGATGGAAGCTAATTAAAGAGAGGGACGGACATTTACTTTATTGAAATTTTGATGAATTCATCCGCGGCACTCGGACCGCAGGCAATCGTGTCCGGACACGAGTAACGCAAATGAATTTTTAGACCGAAAAGAACTGTATATTGGCAGAGGGCCGGAATTTGACATGAAGTTATTATTAGTAGAAACTAGGGGGCTACGCCCCCTGGCCGCTACGCGGCCCAACCCCCTGAAGGCGCTCCGCGCCATCAATGGGCCGCTTCGCGGCCCTATTTTTACCCTCCTATCAGTGTTAGTTTTATTTTTCCCCTAAAAATTACGATATGAGGTATACTTTAATTTTAAACTTTACTTAAAATTACTTTAAAATTAAAAGGACGCGTTTTGGAATGACTGATTGACGAAATATTGCAGTAAAACAATGAACAATGATAGTCAGGTAATGATTAAGCTATCATGAGTCGAGGATCGATCCCACATTGAGTTCATAGTGGACGTACTCGACGTCTTAGACGACTCGGCCACCGTTCTACGTGAGGACCATGGCGCGAATCTTGTGGAGATAAGTGTAGAGCTGATGCGCAGGCTACACAGCTACTGCACAGAGACAAGAGACCCTCCACTAGTATCTTGGCCATTGTGGAAGCTTTTACTTTCGGGACTTCAGCATTCTACTGTTGACTTACCTACATGGTTGATGTTTAACAACGTGTTGGCAGTTTCGTTTTGCAAACAAGTCGAAAATGGCCGAAGTTTGCGAGACTTGTTTGGCTCATGACGTCACCCGAAGCTCATCATCGACCATGTAGGTAGGTCAACAGCCGGAATTGAGGTGATGACTGTTGCTCCCTAATAATTGTCCATAAGGAACTGTTGAATCCCCGAAAGTAAAATCTTCCACCTGTCGTTAGGAGGCCAGTGGAGGGTCTCTTGTCTCTGCTACTGCGCAACCTCCTCGACCACTGCGCATCCTCCCGCGCATAGCGGAAGCAGCACCGGAGCATTCTGTAAACTCACTCACTTTTATAACGTGATTTTAAAAAAGCTTGGGTCCTTTTTCCAAAATCTGATTAGAGCGGGCTCATCTAGGGCCTATTACCTGTCGATTTACG